>WEDG01004927.1:0-75398 GCA_017591395.1 Schistocephalus solidus | reverse complement strand
GGAAAAACTTTGAAAAAGTCGTGTAAACAAACAACTATGAACAAAAAGTCACTGTGTTTTGAATGTGTGCAATAAGGAAATGAGAATAAAATGACCTTCAAGGTTAAAATGGAACATATTTACATATGATTTCAGAAAGGGTTGCAGTCGAAGGACTACTGGCCAAATCTGAGGCTTTAACCACGAAAAGGCTGGAAGAGGAAATGGTTAACGTTAAAAAGTCATGGCAGTCAACATACGGACGGCACTAAATCGCCAGTAACCGAAACAAATGTCAGTACGCACGGTCTGTCACCGATCAACACCACGGTATCGGGAGCTTCAGCCGACAGCACGTCAACATTTTGAAGTTGGTAGGGGAACTGCGGGGTAACTGTAAAGACCGTTGTACACCATCAAATCGACCGAAATGGAAAGGCCGAAAAATGGCCAAACACGCCAAACCGTCCCACATCTTCGTGTAGATTAACTACGCAGTGAATATTTTATACAATGTCTGCAGGACTATACAATATGGGCAAATGTGAAACAAAGTTCTTAAACAACATGTGGACAAATTCAAAACGTATCTTATGTATAATTGGATGACAAAAAAATATAAACTGCAACGGAAAACTGTAAAAAATGCGCAAAACGGTCATTGTCAAGAAAGGATTTCAAAACAACCGGGCCTATGTACAGTGAAAATTGACGAAATTCGGTCACCTTCCAAAAATATACAAAATCAAGTGTTCTACACTTGCACGAAAATTCCAGAGGCAAGCACTGACTGAGTTTTCGGATGAGGTCAATAAGTGTTAGAGAAAACCTCTTCACACTTAATCTTCACTGATGGGATAACTTCCGCATTACACCCAAGCACACCAGGTGCATGTGGTCTATTGGGAAGCAACCAACCATGTTGATACATAACTCCTCAAAAGGCGATATACCTCCGTGGTGGAGTCCCTGCTTTCACGTACAAAACAATTGGTCACCCGAAGACTCCCAATGCACACAAGAAACGTCATGCGGTTTGCAATATAAATTACGACATTACAACACCTACAGCGCTTTCGATTTCCTTCAACAAACGATCAACCTGATGCATTAATAGTAGCCATTTCACCTGTCAGACATAGGAACGAGCTCTTCAGTCGCATATGATATTGTTTAATTGAACCTTACTTAATTCCCCGGTTTGTGGGACCCGCAGGTCGATTTCCAAAAGTTCTTTCAATTCGTCAATGCAATCTCTCAGAAAATTATCCAGCGGCTCTGGCTGGTCGAACCCAGAGAACACACCTACCTCAAACGGCTGTTCAACTACCGGGTTGCTTACCCGAGCAAGAATTGGCCAGAGACATTGTTCTGATCCTTTAAACAACTTTACCCAATCGATGTGCAACTGGATGCGCATTTCAGGAATTTTCGCTGATCGCCGGTGGTTAAGCTCATCCATCAAACCACGCCCAGGTGGAAATAGCTCCCGTTCTTCAGGACCTTGTTAGTGCATGTACGTGGACCAAGCAGTAGCGTTCTTGGGTTCTGATGGTAAGATCAGAACATATACAACAAATAGTCAACAGTTGCTAGCGGCATGTTCGCCTTCAGGCAGACGTCCTGCAAATCCGGGAGGAAGCATTTGCCTTGTAATTCTCTCGTGTGTTCCGTCACCCCTATAGATTCTGCCCTGCAAATCACACTAACAGTGCCTGAAAACCTACCAGTTGAAACTTCGGAAAAAAGTGTTGGCAGTTGAGGCTCTGGTAAGGGGTATAACACTGACGACCAAGATGGCGAATGACCATCTGCTACTTCGGTCGTGGCATACTACGCCCGCTTTGCACGGCACATCCACTTAAAAACGCTGCTCCAATTCATTCCGTAATATTTCCGCTTCATGGTTACTTTACGTGGAGAAGAGAACAATATATATAAGATATAAAAGCATATATAAAATTTAGTCTAGAACCAAAAATTAACGTTAATTTTTTATATTTAACTCGAACAAGAGTAACTTTCCATGAAATTTAAAGGTGCAACTTACCAAATTATCTTGTAAAAATATTCCAGGCCACTAGATTACCTACATCAGTATCAACTGCTTTGCGACCAATAAGTCAATCTTGAAAGTCACACAGAAAGGCTCGGCACACGGTTGGCAGATAAATGCCTTCCAAATAACTGACTTACAAAAGCATTTATAATCAGTTCATTACAGTCCCCACTAACTACGCATTAAACCTTTTGTATCTAGTAAATATTGCATATTTTGAGTTTAACTTCAAATTATGACACCTTCTCAAGTCTTCGGAACAAACCTGACCAAATGGTAAATAGGGCTTTAAATGTCGACGGGGCCAGGCCACTTCTTGCCCCCACTGAGCCCCCTCTATTTTATTTTATTTATTCATTGTCAGTTTACAGTAGAGGGTCAAGCTGACAGTGAAAAAAACTCCTGATCGTTGTTTCAGGTGTTTTCAGGAAAAAAACTGCAGCTTATTGATTAATTGATTATTGAAGGGGCCATGTGAAGGGGGCCATTAAAATCACCAAAGATGATTTTATCTTTCTTCCCGCTGGCTTTGTGTAGTTCAGCTAAGAGAAGTGGTTAATGGTCAGACGTCTGGTAAGGTGGCTGGAAGCGTAAGTGGCCAATCGCAGTTGGTGGAAACGTTTACACAGCTGTTCTATTCGAATTATTAATTACTACGTTCATTTGGTAGGAAATTTTTCGTTGGCGATTTTACGCAAGCCTGTTTCACAATCATCGAATCGGTTTGTTTATCCAGTCGGTCGTACTTTACGGTTAGGTTGACCGGCCGGTTTTATACGAGAAATCATGGTCGTCTTTGTTCAGCATGCTGCCCCGCATCACCTCACCATTCCCAAATTTATAACCGCTACCTATCTGGCTGCAGTCGAAAGTCGTGAAGATTCTTGCTGAAAACAGCATATGGCACAAGATTGTATCTTTAGAACAAAATATCATGCCATTCCTTTTATCTTCGATCGAATGGGCCAAATGTGTTAGGCTTTCGGCTACATATTCGACTTATTTAGTACATGAGCTGTTTTCTTCGTCAAACTGTAGACATTTACGTATACGGTTACTCTCGAACGGGATTTCTGCCTTTTTCCCTCTTTAAAAAGCCAACTTCATAGTCAGGTTCAGATAAAGATTTATCATCTGCCACACTGACAAAATGCCTTTACCCCCCGCGCTCGCAGCTCGACTTAAGAAACGGGGATTGATTGAAGGCGAACAAAACGAAGGTATATCTTTTTAATGCCTAATCGCATATAACTTTTCCAAATTAAATCTCTATGTTTCTTCACTGATTTTAAAATTAATGCGATGATAGCTTCAGTTATAGAAAATATATTTTTTTATAGCTAAATATACAACTGTATATTTACAGTTGCATTTTTTGTGAAAGTTAAAAGCCAGAGCCTCGTGCATGTGCTGGTTTTCAGTACCCCTTTGTCTAAGTGATTGTGCATACGTTCTTTTTATCTAATCTCTTAGCTTGTCTTGCCTTTATTACCAAGGCTTTATGGTTCTTGCTGATTAAAGAGCCTTCTTCTCTCCAACATCTGTAGTTTTTTTAAAAATAATTTATTACCAAGACGCCTAAAATTATTCACTCACGCTATTCCGTGCTGTGTCCCGCTGGTAGTTTTCTATGTATCTGCGTTACAGCGTCACACGCGTAAGAAACGGTTTTGTGCATCCTTCTCTGCCCTGCACTGACTAACTTTACTTTTTCTCCGTACTTATATCAATATCTTAGCCTCTTGCATTTTTCTGGCTCATAATTTTCAGAGCATTCCTTGTGTTATGCTTGGCTTCTCAAACTAGCTTAATCTTGACTTAAAAAGCTTCACTTGGTTGGACAACTACGTTATACACACCTTTGCCTTGCGTAGACTGATACGTATGCCTTACAATATCCATCAATTCTTCTTTGGATAACCTTGTTGGTGGCTAATTATTCACCTTAATACTAAACAATACGGGAATACCATATAAAATAACGACTTGTAAAGTTGCCGTTCAGAGCTTATTTCCTCCACCCGAACACGCTTTACAAGATTTTACTACGCTTTAAAATAGTTTTCAGTTATTTTTTTACGTCTAGGTTTCGTGATTTTTCCCAACAACGAGTACTTTAATATTTGCTTAATCCTCTTGATTTCTTAATCGAGATTATTACTAAGCCGTGGCGTTCCTCCTACTTCCCCCCTTCAGAAGAGGAAGTATTTGCCGAGAGTTATGATGAAGAGGGTGCTGCTACTCAGACTCGGATTGACAAGCCTGCGTCAACAACTCTCTCCGCCGACCTCAAGAAGATAAGCTCTATGCCAGTGATTGAGAATGGAATTCTGGTCTACGAGTGTGCCGACTGTCCAAATCAAGCAAATCCATACCATGATTGTGTTGCATACTGCTTTGAACGCTACGGCAGGCGCACCTTTCATACAGATCAGCGCCTTGGCAGACTGCGTGATCGCATGCTGCGTCGCTATCCCTTGCCTAGCCACTGGCTCGAGGTTGGTGACCCAGCCACACAGAGGTATGGTCATGAGACTTTTCATTTTTTTACGCTGGAGTTGTTGACAATAACAACCTCTCTTACCATTCAATATTCGCTTTGGTGTGCGTTGAGTGTTCACTACTGCCGGTGGCAGATTTCAGCCCTCGGGGTGTAGGTTGCTGTGCTGTTCCCACCAGGCTTACCTACCTCTTTTGGTTATGGGTCGTTGGCCGGAAAAAGTGGCTAGTTTGAAATTTATCGGACTTTATATTTATTTTTAATGTCGTAAGCAAGTAATCTTGAACCTGGAATAAATCCGTCTATGTGACGCTTAAATGCGTAGACCGAATGGATGCTGATCAAAAGGTTTTCCAAACGACCGTAATTGTAAATGGATCTGTAGTCACGAAGGGGTGCATGTGCCAGAAACCTGTCTAGTTAGATACCCCGAAGTGCACAAGAAAGATGACTTAACATCGCACATTTTCATTTACCGTTCTTGGAGACTACTGTTCCACCCAGTGTAATAGGTCGAATTTCTTTCCAGTGAGACAGTCCACACACGATAGTTCGACCTCCGTAGTCCGACGATGTCCACCGTATGCTCCACAGAAGGCTGGTACAGGAACGGTGACTTGCGCGTAGATTAGTTTTAAGTGATAGTAGCCTTGCATTGCAGATACCGCACTTTCTCTCCTCCTCTCCCACCTATGCCCGGTGTCAAGACAGAGTCAAGAAGACCAGAGACGGAAGAGGGCGCAGGTGGCTGGCGCGGCCGGAGCCGCCCCTGGGCGTACCACCACACCTGGCTCGGATCCCTCGAACTGGGAAACACACACACGACAGTTCGACCGTTGTAGTCCGACGATGTCCACCGTATGCTCCATGGAAAAGTGGAGCAGGGACGGTGACTTGCGCGTGATTTAGTTTAAAGTGATAGTAAACTTGCGCTTCATCGACCGCACTCTATCCTCCCTCCCCACCTGAGCCCGGTGTCAAGACAGAGTCAAGAAGACCGGAGGCGAGAGAGGACGCAGGTGGCTGGCGCGGCTGGGTCCCCTAAGTCCTAGCTGCCCCTAGGCGTGCCACCACACCTCCATGTTCGGCATTTGTTATGGGAGCGCAACCCGAATAACGCCTGCCGTGACCTAATTTGGCCCCCGTGTTGGTCCAACGCATCTACCACTTGGCCCATTTAGGGGGCCAGGGAAACACACACACACTTACACATGACAGTTCGACCGTCGTAGTCCGACGATGTTCACCGTATGCTCCATGGAAAAGTGGAGCAGGGACGGTGACTTGCGAGTGATTTAGTTTAAAGTGATAGTAGACTTGCGCTGCATCTACCGCACTCTCTCATCCTCCCCCACCTGAACCCGGTGTGAAGACAGAGTCAAGAAGATCGGAGGCGGGAGAGGACGCAGGTGGCTGGCCCTAGGCGTGCCACCACACCTCCATGTTCGGCATTTGTTATGGGAGCGCAACCCGAATAACGCCTGCCGTGCCCTAATGTGGATATTTCAAGCCACCCAAGAATGGTAACATAATTGATCGGTGCACACTTTTGCATTCCGTCACGAGTTCTGCATTGCTGCTCTTCTAAACCCGGGGCAGCTGCCTAACTGGAAATGCGAAAGATGTTAGCGCAGTACATGAGCCGTCAGGCCATCAAGCATCAGATGCTGCCTCTCATTATGGGTTCGAGTACGAACTCGAAATGTCAGGAGAATAAAGCTCTGGTTCCGGCGATCGCGTCGATTTTACCACATAAATACAAAAAATATTTTTGGCATGTTTCCTATAAACTATGCTTGAGTTTATAAGGGTATTGGAAATTAATGTGAAAATGTATGCCTCGTTTTATTCCTCGTTTTTCAGGGAGTATTCCTTTTCCAGGTCTGCTCGACCGGTCTTTGAATGTATGGAAGGTTTTGCTTAAGCTTCTTATAAACTATATTAAAATCTATAAGAGCATCAATAATTCATCGAAAAAATGCACATAACCTAAGTAGTCATGTTTTATGGAATACAGCTTTTATGGGCGGTCAAAAAGCCTTCTGATGTGCGTAAAATATCCTGGGATTATTTTGCAAGCGAAAACGTGGGTCCCAAGAAGTAATTGAGGAGAGGTGGTGGTGATCGCTGGGACAAAAACTTAATTTACCTGACGTTTCAGATTCCAACTCGAACCTGTCTTTAGTATCCATATCAGGCCCGTATCTGGTACTGTCTCTAACGATGGGATTGAGTTGGCATCGTCCAGCAAGCGTGTTTACCTCTTCTCGAGTACCGGAACCATTTTATTTATTTAACTGAGCTTTTGAAGTCAGCAACCGAACCGGCGACAGTTATAGGGGGTATTTTCCACTCGATGACTAATGTCGTAGCCGTGGATGTGGCTACACAGTGCTGTGTATGCCGGTGCTAAATCGACACATTGCTTGATTGAGTTCTTATCCGTGGCTCAGGCTTTAGTCTATTTTTTGCCTGTCCGACGTGGGCTGTTATCTTGCTGGCTGCAAACTGAATCTCATGACCCTTTTAGAACGTGTGGGCAGCCACTTGGCACAATTGGTCACCCTGTCACACGGCTAGCGTGTGTCCGTGTATCAACGACCCGAGCATGTGTTCAGTCTGACGCAGATAGTTGCAGGAACAGTTTAGACACGGGATACAATACACTACGCCTGATTGCTCCCTCGGATTTTGATCGACCTTTGACTTTCATTCTCTTGCAACGTATGGTAGCTTTGTGCAGATGGAAAATTCTGACATCGACAGCAATGCTATTGGTCACTCCTGAAACGTCCTTAGGTATGGCAGAACATGCCATATTCTCGGTGGTGTTTTCGGCTAGTTTATTCGGGGGCGAACACACCAGCATCGGCTTATGAATGCCTTCGGATAACCATCCTAAATACTTTCATGCCGAAGATTACACGACTTACTGCAATGCGTCTGAATCCGTTTGAAGACCGTTCTCACACAGCTTCGTTTGTGAGCCATCGGATGGTTGTTGTGGAAACTGAAAAGCTGTTTGGCGTTCGTTGCCTTTCTGTAAACCGTCGTCTCTAGTTCGCCGTCGGAACTTCGTACAACAAGCACTTCAAGGACGATCAGCTGTTGTTCCCGTTCTTTCTCCGGGAAGATTGAAGTGAGCAGGTTATGGCATTTCTGCATCATCTTCTTTCTGACGATAGCGAACGTGTAGTTAACGCAATGGCATTAAAATATCGGATACTGCTAGATGAAGACAGTCGTTTCTAGAGCCTATAGAACTAGTTCTGCCACGTAGCCACACATTGGGGAGGCCATTTGAGTTCCTCTGACCTGCACTCGCAAAGATGTAATAGTTTTTTGGCAACCTTCAAACAGCCTCATAAGATGCCTAATTTTGAGCTGGCTCTGAATTTCGTCGTATGCCTCCGCCAGTTTCTCGCGCAAGATTTAGGTTGCCAAACTTTGTGGGATAGATGTGAATATCAACGTCACAGCAAAAGACACTATGAGTTCTTCCGATTGAATCTTCTCACCTCGGAGGTCTTAAACGAATCACCAGGCTGTTTGATCTGAGATAGCTGAATTGCCTCGGGGTATATTCAGTTTTGAGTACATTCATTTTGCCAACTTATACTTAGGGTTGCCTTTTAGGGCAACGATTTTCCGCAGTGATTTGTCGATGCTTGGCGGACTAGAACCCTCTGAGCCGCGGCCGTCCGTCTGATCTGTCATACTAAGGAAGGGTAGCGTATCCTTGGTTCTGTTCTCTTGTCTCCCATCGTCCGTATTGTATGTTCTTTGAGATCAGACGTGACAGTTTTCGAACCTATGTCTTACCTCCCACTTTGCCGCGCTTTATTTCACCACGAAGGTTCTACTACTGGAACACGACAACCGACGACGTCTCCTGGCTCTCGCCTCTGCACCCACGCTCCATCGTGACTAGGTCGGCGGAGAAGCTGAAACAACAGGCCCTGCGTGAGCGGGAGGCAGCGCTGGCCGCGGCGGGACAAGCCAGTGCCGCGGCGCTAGCTGCCGAGGAACGCGAGCGAGGTGGTGGTGGTGGCGGCGGCGATGAATGGAAAACGGCTAAACGTCGGCGTCGCAGCTCGGGCTCAGAATCCAGCTCTTCACGCTCTCCCTCGCCAAGCGCTTCGCCCCGCACAAGGCAGGAAAAGGAGTTCACTCGGGATGAAGAGCAGGAGGACCACCGGGGCAATTGGCCGCCCGTCACCGAGACGTCCGCCGCCCCGCCCTTTTCCCTGCCACCACCTCCGCTCAGTGGCATGAATGTGCCCCCACCAGGCATGCACATGATGCCGCCGGCTGCTGGCAGATTCACAATTCCCGAGCCGCCCTCAATGCCCCCGCCTTCGTCTACTTTCCAGGCCTCGGCGGCTACCGGTCCAACTCGCCGGTGGAACAAGAACAACCAGAGACCGGGGATTCGCAATGCCGGTTCACGATGTGATTTGCACGCAGGAATTACCTTATTTTGGCCCCTCAAATACTGTTCCAATGCAGATAAGGTGGCACTGATATTGAAAAAGGGAGGCTGGAATGCCCATTTCTGGCTTATTAGCCGTCATCAGCCAGGCATACCCAATACCAGATGTTGATCACCTAGAATTCCAACACTATCGTTGAGCGATGGCGCTCGCCCATCCTGTCGCAGAACATCCTCATCCTATAGTGCCTTGGATTTCACTCTAGCGCTCTCGTAAGCAGTCGCGTAGCGACTAGTGATATATGCAGATGAGATAGTACCGACAAATAAGAGAAACTGGAATGGCCATTTCTGGTTTATAAGCCGTCATTAGCCAGTCATACCCACCTTATCATTGGAGATATCACTAACAGCTCGTCTCAGGGGGTTAGTATTGTCGGTCATCATGACGCACAACTAAGCCTGAGGTCCTCCGGCGAGGAAAGTAGACGGTAGCTTTCGTGATAATGATCGCCTGCTTGTCACACTGTATCTGAAGTGATCATCCTTTTCTAAAGTTTGGTTTTACTCGTTGTGATCAACGTCTACGGATTTCGTCTCTGCAGAGCAGTCTTATCAGCAGTATTTACGTGATTGACTTTGATATTTTATTATTATTTTCATCTGCCATTGACTATCGCATGGATTCATTTTATAAATAACGGTTCTTTCGACATTTATCCTAAACTTCGGGCACTGTTGTTAACGACGAGGCACTTTTATATAACACCAAATCATTCGCCATAAATTTCCCCAGACGCTGTTCACATGCAAAATTTGGCTGCGAATGCAGTCGCTGGACGATTTTATTACTTCAAAGATTAAACTGCTCTTGATCGAAAACGGCCAAAATCTCCATCACTGCAAGAGATGGCCAAAAGTGGGTGACTCCCTGAGGACACAGCAAATAGTCACGTTTGAGGGGTATCTTTCATGCTGTGGTGTGTCAAGTGTCTTCGGCAAAAACATATTTTCACGGTTCCTGATTCTGCGAGTCTTACAGTTAGTGACCGGTCCTCTGAAATGTTAACCTAACTTCCGAAATTTTTTTAAGATTAGGAAGGATTGCTTAAGTGTTCTTGAGAAGAGGTAAACACGCTTGCCTGACGTTTCGGGATGCCAACTCAAACCCATCGTCAGAGACAGTATCAGATACAGGTTCGAGTTGGAATTTGAAACGTCAGGTGAATTAAGTTCTTGTCCCAGCGATCACAACCACCTCTCCTCAATTACTTCCTGCGACCCACGCTTTTCGCTTGCAAAATAATCCCAGGATATTTCACGCACATCAGAAGGCTTTTTCGACAGCCCACAAAAGCTGTACTCCATAAAATATGCATTTTTCTATGAATTATTGATGCTCTTATAGATTTTAATATAGTTTATAAGAAGCTTAAGCAAAACCTTCCTTTCATTCAAAGAAAAGAAACCTTCAGCTATAATAAAAGTTTTTCAATTCATCAATAATTTTGATTCCAATTTGCCGTTTCGGTTTCAGTGCACAAGCCGAATGCCTTCCGTGCAAGGAATAGCATACAATCCTCTGCGTCGTTAAGAAGACAACATATAGTGTTCATAAAATTGTCCACTGGATATAAACTATCGTTTACATCATGAGGGACATAAATTAACGTACAGATGGAAGCTATCTGATTGGACGTTTTGCGGTCTTAAAAAAATCTCATAAGTATAACATTTTCCTAAAGCCTAAACATACCCCTTCCGTAAGTATAAAATTGGAAGACGTGAGTTATTACCAAGTTACTAGAAGAAATAATTGTTTTGCTTATATTTTCCATAAAATATATTTTACTTTCTGTGGGCACCGAAAATAATTAGACAATATGCAACTAATTAAGTAATCACTTTTTATCGAAAAGATGGGTAATCAAAAGCCGGTGTACGGGCATATCCGAAATATAGTGAGATAGTGTTGCACGATAATTACTGTAAAAACCCAACGTAAGTAACCCTTCTAGATTTCGGTTAAAATTTCATGAGATCGTTCACTGACCGTAGTGCTTCATCGATCTGACCTCCACAAAAAACATGCAAATGGCTCAAGTGGTGCCTAGCTGAGGATGACAATTGAACCTGAAACTGTCCCTCCTGTCCCCCTCGTCATTGCTATCTTACCTCCTACAATTCTCAAAACGCCCCCGTTTGTTTAAGTGCCGTAGGTGCATGTTTTTTCTGAAAATTTATTTTCCCAACCTTTGGATATCCTATTCATTTAACTTGTGCACTCTAAAAATATTGTATTTCTTCCCCCTCCAACACAATCTGCGTAGTTGATTCTCGTCGTCGAAGAGCGGAGGAGCCAGAGGATGATGAGTTGGATCCTATGGATCCCGCTGCCTACTCAGATGTTCCCCGCGGTACATGGGTTACGGGCCTTGAGGGTCACTCACGCGGCGGACCGACCGCGAAGACGGGCGCGGATGTGACCGCCTCGGGCCCGCTCTTCCAGCAACGACCCTATCCCAGCCCGGGGGCTGTTCTGAGGGCAAACGCGCAGGCGGCTGCGGCACAAAAGCGGAAAGGCTAGACGGCGTGCAGGCTACTCTTCGAGTGCTGCATTTGTGCATCTGTTGCTTCGTATACAATTTCGCCCTCTTTGTGTTTGTTGTTTTGGGCTCGCTGCACTGCCAATTTGGGGTTTTAAGTCCAGTTATGCTTTGTGGCTCCATCTACAACTCCTCTCGTAGTCGCATGGCGACGAGTAGTATGATAGGCAGAATGAGATTACTGACAAATACAAGAGAGGCTGAAATGCTCACTTTCTGGCTCATTAGACGGAAACCGTAGGCTTGCAAGACCTACAATTCGAACCAGGCTTCTTCCGTTGTCAGAGTAATGTTAAGGCCAACGCTCTACGATTGAGCCCCTGCTCACACTCCTATCCCAGGCTACTATGGTTTCGACTCATGGGTCACGTAGGAAATGTAGGATTGCACCGCCGTTTAATAATGCAGCATAAGGCCGCCTTCGTAGACGGTTCCATTGCGGACTCTATTAATCCTTCCGAAGTCATTCTTTCTGCTTCCTACTAGTTTCTGCACTGTTCGAGTACGTCATGGCCAACTAGTAAGATGGATCGATCTTGGTAATGGGGGGTTCGCCGATCAGGTCGCGGGTCGCGCCTTTTGGATAAATATAGAGCTCTTGCAACACAAAAAAACCTATTACTATTATTTCCGCCCTTTTAGCCATCTCAGGCAGTCATTTATTACCCCGGAATTCGGTAACTTGTGATTCGGGTTTAACGCTCTAACATTGGGCCACGAGTCCGTTCTGTCGGTTGCAATGGGGAATATTAACTATCATGGAAAGGGCGCCCATGAAACCTATTTGGGAAATCGCTGATCCTTGTGCGTCTTTAAGTCAAAACTCGAATTGGGTGTGACTGACAGAGGATGGCTAATAACCGAGAAACACCCAGCCTAGTATCCCTTGTCTTTGTCAATAATCCTTCCCTAAGTCCAGATAGGTTAGACTTGGAGCGTGTCCGGTTTAGACTTTGAAACCCCTAAGACCACTTCTCTTCTTGAATACGGAACGCCTCCATCTACGTTTGTGATACTCCGACCCATCGCCCTACCTGAAATGTGTTTGATCCCACATTTAATTACTCACCAACCAGACCTGCGTTAACTCAGTGGTCTTTGCTTTGTGCTGGTAATCGCTGTGTACATACATGTGCCTGAGAGCCCAGTGCGTTTTAGAGTCGTAAAGTAGACCCTAGCTGTTTTACCGAAAACTTACGCGTTACCATACAGGCTCCCAGTTCATGCAGGTTGTTGGTCGCAACTGCAGATACTGGTCGTATAGTCGCACTGACGAGTTCGCAGGGGATCGCACTGGTTCGATGTGTGACTGGAATGTGCGCCCTTAGTGAGGAAACATTGGAAATGCACCTGAATTACTGGTACAGGGTGGTCTTTGAATCTCCATGACACCCTGATCAGGGCGAGGTGGGATGGCGTGAGACTTTACCTCAATGACAGTGCTGGTATTGAAAATATTAATGACCATGGCTTGTTGTGTTGGTTGGTTGCTCGTGCTGTCAGTGCGGTGGATCCGAAGATGTCAGGGACGTAATATGTAGTCGGGGTCAGCAACATATAACCCGTGGAACATCTTCCAGGAATAAGTGGTGATAGGAGTTATACGGATGAGGCCTTAGGACGCAGGCCCCTAACCTTAGCCCAACCCAAGCCTTAACTATAAACATGGTCTTCACTTTTATCCCACTCTTGACCCTAACCCAAGGAAGAATTTAAGCGAACAAGGCCTACTTAGATAAATTTAGTCGCCGATTTTGTATATCAAAGCCACCTCGACTACATACCATATACTTAACCCAGAGGATATCCGAGGAGGCCTGTTAGAGCCTTTAGCATCGGGTGAGATGTTGGTGGTAGCTAAAAGTTTACGTTGATCCATGTCACTACTATTTAGTGTCTCTTCGCTTTGAGACTTGTTCTTGTTTTGGGCACGTCTACTCCGGATTCTACGGTAGAATGTCAGCCTAGTCGATCAATTTGCATGAGGGAAGTCCTCAGAATGTCTACATAGTCGCCTTGCCCACGAGTAATCGAAGTTACTTAATGCCATGACATCTGTTAAACGAAGAAGTATTTGGAGATATTTGATTTGCTTGTTTTCCAGTAATATATCTTAAGAAGTCTTAAATATTTGAACGCTGAAATTTCTTACTTAAACTGTACATAGGACATCCCAATTCATAAAGTGAAATACAAAGTTTGCATGCAGATGATTGATAGGGAAAAGACAAATTTGGTAGGCTTTGGCCATATTCTTTTCATATGGCGAGAAATATATAAAGTATTGGTACAATTTAAACCTCGGTCGTTGATTGTTGAACGTACGAGGTGACGGGCTTGATTTTCAAAAGTAACCAATAAAAATCCCAAACTGCTCCACAACTACTTGCAAAAGAGCGCATGCATTGAGAACCCGATTCCTGTTACGAGGAATGATGGCAGTCTTAATACATCGAATAGTACAAACAAAGCGGAGCATTTTCTCTGTTTTTCCCATCCATTTCCACAAGAGGAGCAGACTTTATTCCGTCTAGTTACAAGAATATGTGATAGACAATTATTGAGGATAGTCGGTTTCCAGATGAAGCGATTTTAGAAGAAATCTGGAGCTTGAGGGAAGATAAATCTCCAGGTTTTGATGAGATTCCATCAGCGCTGCTCTTTGAACTTGCCCGAGGTTGTCAAAACGCTTTCCTTTCTGTGCCAGAAATCGTTCGATACTGGAATTCTCCTTGGAGGCGGGAAAACAGCCCACATTACCAAGCTTTAAATAAATGGTAGTCGTACACTTGCGACCAACTACAAACCCGTCTGTCTTACATCAACCTGCTGCAAAGTCATGGAGATGACTATGAATACAAAATTAAGGATTTACTTGGAAACCAACAACATCTTCTCCAATGCACAATATAACTTTCATCTGAGAAGATCTAATGTACCAAACTTGCTTTGCATAATGCAAAGCGAACCAAGAGCAGTCAATGCAAAAGACTATGTATGCGCTCTACATTGAATTCCGGAAGGCCTTCGATAGTGTTCCACACCCGCCTCTACTGTGCAAGTTGAGAGAGATGGGTATCGAAGGCAAACTTCTTACGTGGATTGAGAAGTTCCTCGTTGGCCTTTCCGAAGTTGTCAGTGTAGGAAGAATACCATCAAGGCGTAAATTAATAAACAGTTGATTCCACAAAAGGCTCAGTTCTCGGTCCGACCATCTTTCGCTTGTTCGTTAATAATTGTGTACAGGAATTTGACTGTGAGTGTTCCATTTTTACGGATGATGTAAAAATAAGAAAAGTCCTCCAAATTGGTGCGACGAAGCCGACTTCCAAGAAAATCTTCGTCGATCGGACAAGTGGTTCAGCAGATAGTTCCTGCCTTAAACGCGAAAAAATGTTCCATAGTGTGACCCTTCTATCTGAACGGAATGCTACTCAGAGGAGAAGAAGAAGAAGCACAGAAAGTTTTCGGCATTTGGATAACAGGTAACCTAATGCAATGCTGTACGCCATCCAGTGGGCGTTTGCAGTTTTCTATGAAGATGATTTTTCTTCATTTTTCGGTACGTTTGTAAGGCCACATCTTGAATATGTGAACCAGAATTGGAGACCGTAAGCGCAGCAGGTCAACAACCTGCTCGAAATTATGCAGCGGCAAGCCACAAAATTATTAAGAGTTCAAGGTGAACTACCATATGAAATCCGTCCAGTTTCTAAATTTTGGAGTTCTGAACTTGCACTTGAGGATTATGTGGCTATGCAAATATTCCTCCACTTAGGATTATTCCACGTCCCAGAGGTAGGCCCTACGAAAAACGTAAGCTTCGACGTTCATCTGCTTCCCAACTTCACGCCAGCTGTGTGCTGACTTAATCTGCTCTCAATTGAGGAAGGAGAATTCACAACAAAGGCTGAGTCATTGCATGTTTCGTAGAAGTCTGACTGCTGAATATTATTGCACTCTAGCCCATTGATTTAAGAAAATTTATAAATTAAATGCATTCGCATAGAATCCTAAGAGGTATGGAAAGCACAGATGCTCAGGATTCATCTGCGTGAGGAAATAAATTGACTCTGCGGTCGGGAGTCGGACCACCGTCGAAGAAATTTACGGTGACGCACCTTACCACTCCGCCACCTTCACATGGAGATCTGACAAACAAAATTGTTATCAAACAGAAAAGGATGGCAAAGACAGGTATTCTGTTACCACTTCTCATCCTGCAAAGCGGGAAAAAGCCTTGATAACACTAATGAATATCACCTGCGAGGACGAAAGGTGCATGGGATGTTTAAGTCTCCTACAGAAAGTCCTATTAGTGGCGAAAGAGATAGGTAACTTGACACAAGAAATGTCTGATCTTAAAGAGAAGACTCATTGTTTGACCGGCAAAAAACACTCGGTACAACAAAAGTACATTGCTTATGCAAACAAAGCTTCCTCAAGAATACCTAATGTAGAGCTAAAGGGCATTGCGTCTACAGAACTCAGTAAGTCAGTTGAAATTTCCTACCTTCGAAAGAGAGATCAAACCAGCTCATGCAACTTACTACTGTCATCCAGCTCAGACAGAAGCAGTAATGCTATGGAAACCCTCAAGTGGAATCCTCTGCCGATGATACAGGAGCAAGTGCAGGACAAATTGGCAAATTTCAGAAAAGTGGTTCACTAAAGAATCGTTGCTAGTACGGACGCAAATAGTATCTCCGTCCAGAGTAGAATCCTTCCTGATACTGATGCCCTATCAACAAATCAGAGCACCAAATCACAAAACAGACATTTTGACAGAAATCTCAATCTCGATTTTTAAATGGCTTTGCGAGTCCACTTCTCTGATTGCAAACGAAAGGTAAGAACATGATCTCAGTCTCTTCTATGCATAGTCAAATTCGATTCTTCAAGATGGCGAATTCGTTACCGCTCACAAAGCATTCCTTTTAGGAAAAGTGGATGTTTCACATGAAATCATTCTTGAAAACGAAATTCAGGCTTAAAACCTCCTAGAACAGAGAATGGCTCTCCGTAGCTAAGACTGGGATTTGTTTTTTTCAACCTGATTACGAACCGATGGAAAGGCAAAAAATGGGATGCTGATAACTGAACTGAAGAGGAGGATCGAACAACGGGAAAAATTTCTGCAAATAAAGGATAGGGAAATAAAAGGGATGAAGAGGTCGTTCTTGTGGCAGACCCCGTACATCATCAAGGGGGGTCCTCACCGAGAAAGACGACGCTAAATACGATATACCTTAATGTACAGAGCTCGTATAGTATAAGAAAGGCGCTCTAGAACTCCGTTAACAACCACTCCTCAGCCTGGGCGGGATGGACGCCTGTTTGTTTCGAAAAGCACTGAGATATTCTAGCATTTAATCCCACTTTTACTTACTTCGGCTGCAAGCTAATGGATCTCACTCTCGACCAAAATCTGGCACAGCAGTTTAACTTAGGAACGAGATTTATAGAGAAACAGAGAGCCAATTGCCTGGACCTACTATTTACGAAAGAGTTCTCTAACATTGATTAAATGTATTGTATTGACCTGTTGGTGAGATTGACCATAGTACGCTGCTGTGGGATTACTCACTTTATTCTCAGCGCCAGTAGAGAATGGAAGGCAAGCGAAATATATGGGGGGCTGATTTTAACGCGATGAAAAAAATTGATATCCTTTAAATGGGAATTTTTGCTCAAAGGGAATCCGGAGGATGAAATGCAATCGTTTAAGACGGTCTCACTCGATCAGATTGAATGCTTTTGTTCAGTGTAGGTGCAAAAACTAGTCACCCTGCCTGGCTAACGATATGACTTAAGAGACAGTTAAAGAAAAAAATGGAAGGTATTCAGGGAAACAGGGGCAGCAGAACATCTCGAGAAATTTCGTCACCAAAGAAATGCTGCCGAAAAAGGATCCGTCAGGCAAGAAAGAACTAGGAATCAAGAATTATTCAGCTGGCGGAAAATAAACCTAAAATTTTCGTCCATTGTTTCAATAATCGATTAAATATAAAGACGTAGTCACAGTACCTAGGGATGGAAATGGTTTTGAAGTCGTTGAAAATTGCGGAAAAATCTGGGCTTTTGGTGAGTTCTTTGTCTCAGTATTCACTAGAGAAAGTGAGGTTCAGCTTGACCATGTCAACATTGCTGTCATAAAAGCCAGTCCAGTACTTGATTGTATAAACTTCCCGGAATACTCTCGTGGAATGAGAACAGAAAAATCTCAAAGAAGCCAAGTCATCTGGTTCAGGTGGTTTTCCCGGCAAAGTTCTTGAAATAACTGGCCAGTGAACTCTTTAAACCACAAGCGCATATATTCAATTCGTCACTTGAATCAGGGAAACTGCCATCTGAATAGAAGGCAGCAAATACACATGCCATATACAAAGAGTGGGTCTTGATCTAATGCCAACAATTATCGGCCTGTCAGCCTCACCTCAATTTGCTGTAAAAATAATGGAATCAATAATTAAGTAGGTGACCATAAAAATCCGCTAGGTAAACTAATTACTGACAGAGCTCCGGCATGGCTTCAGACAGAATCGCTCTTGTCTTTCCAGCATATTTCTCGCCACAGAGCCACAGACTCGCGCGTTGGACGAAGACGGTAGGGTTGACGTCATCTACACTGTTTTTAAGAAGGCGATTGACAGTGTCCCACGCAAATCAAATCTATGAATTATCTGTAATTTGAGAACGAGGAATGCTGCTGACAGAGATCGCAGATTTTCTTGCAGGAAGATTGCAAATTGTGTGCATCAATACCTCGAAAGTCAACACCTACTCCGGTTTTAAGTGCTGTCCCCCAAGGATCTGTCTTAGGACCGTTACGGTTCTTAGTGTACATCAATGACTGTGTCGACGATCAGGGTTGCAAGGCCATCATTTTTGCAGGCGATGTTAAATTGTGAAGGGCCATCAGATCTGATGCCCATAGGCACGCACCTCAAGAGAGTCTCAATCATCTTAACAGCTGGTCTGCTCGTTGGCTCTTAAATTTTAACGTTGGGAGGTGTGTGATCCTAAGCATCCAAACCAGAAGGACAAGAGAAGAGCATGATTCCTATTAATACCTTATCGATGGGCTCCACCTTTCAATTGTTGAGAAACAGAAGGACTTCAGCATTCTAATAAACTCCTCACTCAAATCATCTTCACAGTGTTTAAAAGCAGTTAAACGCGCAACGCAAGTCTTATGTGTGCTCAATCGTGGAGTTGAACAGATTGATAAGGAACTATTCTAAAAAAACTACGCGGCATTCGCTCGATCTCATTTGGAGTATGCCATCCAGGCCTGGCGTCCGTGGGTTAAGAAGGAACGAGTGCAGGCGAGGGCTACGAAGATGGTCAAGAATCTTAGTCCTCTGCCATACGAAGCAAGACTGGCTGAACTTGATTTGCTTCCTCTCAGTAACAGGCAAATGCGAGGTGACCTCATCCAAACCTACCAGATCATCAGAGGCCGCAAGTGTGCCCGGGAATTCACTGACTTTTTCGAATTGGCTAGGACGGAAAATCTGCGGGTCCACACGATCGTCCGTCGGAACGCTTTTTCGCAGAAGACCGTTGGAACCTGGAATGGACTCCTTGACGAGGTGATCCTTTCAGAAACTGTTGACATTTTTACATGAAACCTGGATACGCATTTGCTGAAAAACTACTGTACATATGATGAATATTGTGTCAGTAGCTGCAGCTTACGCCTGGCCAACACATAATTAGAATTTATATTTGGTTAGCACCGAGCAAGGCACTGTCTAAGCAAACATTAGTAACGAAATAAAGTTATGACAATGTGTGCAGATAAAATGTACAAATACATAACTTGTCCTGCTTTGTCAACAGTTAGCGATGTTTTAAAATTAATGGTGAACTAGAAAAAATAGGCAGTGAAAAAAAATCCTACCATAAAAATGGAGGCAGAGTTCAATAAGCCTTCATTTTTTAATAAAAGGAAGGAGAAAAAAAACTGCTTAGGAAAAAATGGTCAGGTGCCCTAATAGCATGCATATAAAGCACTGATATACGTAAATCTCGACATTCCGAGATAGGACATAGCCTCTGCTCATTGGTTAATCTATATTAAGACTCCATGCTGTGATTGGTTGGCATGATAGTGTGTCTAGAGTAGGCGCGGGAAGCGGCCATCACACTTTTATTTCTCGTGGCTTGCGTACGTACGTGGTTGACCGAAATTCTGCCTGCCCTTCTGTCAAACCCTATTTCTCATTTACATTGCTTAACTGTTTACTATATCAATTTATTTTGTTTATTAACCATCTACAATGTATAGGCAGCCCTGTAAAAGGACCATTAGAAGGCATGTTGCCCGCGATGTCGCGGAAATATACCGCGAAGTTAATGATGAACTTAATAGATATAGATTAAAAGCGCAGACAGAGTTATACATGGTAGAGTGAGTGTAATACGGTAGTAGCATTTCAGAATGTCCGAGCAGTCAGTTGCCTGATGTGAGGGAGTGAAGACGCATGGCTGACGGATCGGCGTACCCGTCTTCGCGCGCCACAGCACGACCTGGCCCCATAACGCACACACCAGGATTCACAAACTCAGGGGGATATGGAGCAGCCATCGCCGTCTGACTCCCAGTTCACTGGTCAGCCACTCGACACACACAGCACATACACTGAGCCGACGGCGTGGTCTGGTGGAAGCGTCAGATTGGCAGACTTCCCAGCCACGGTTTCCTAGAAACCGTGATATACTAATGGTAAATGGTGATTGTGAGGTGTTGTCGATGCATTGGTGTAGGTAGTGTGTGCGCTGATGTAGGTTAGCCTACGGTGGTTTACCGGAGGTTGTCATGGAGAGCGCATGTGTCTAATAGGCCCATGCGGTGTGTAAATGTGCGAAAGCAGTTAGGGCAGTGAAGGCGGGCACGTCGACTGTATGTCGGAGCCCCAGGCACTGGTTCACCAACCTCCATGCGATGGATTCGCAGGTGACCGACCAGGCCGATGCGTAAGTTGAAGTTGCGGGTTCAGTGTGGGCAGGAGAAATCGGTAGAGGCTGGGAGGATGTCATTGCTGGTAGTGGGGGTGGCAGGGGCACTAAGAATGGCAGGGAGCGGAGGGTGTGCATGGTGTATCGGTGTTGTCGGCATTGTGGTTAATTCCGCTGTTATGGATGCGCATGTGACCGAATAGGCCTATGCGATGAGTGAATGCGCGAGGACAGTGAGGGCAGTGGAGGCGACGACCTCTGCTGTGTGATGGTGCTCCAGGCACTGCTCCCCAGTCTCTGTGCGATGTATTCGCAAGTGACCGACCAGGCCGATTCGTGAGGTGAATGTGCGGTCGCATTGAGTACAGCACAGGAGAGATTCCCCATCGCTGATGGTGGTGGTGAGTGGTAGTGAAGGCGGTGGTGGTTTGCGGTGGTAGGGGTAACGGGCGATGAGTAGATGGATGTGGTCTCTGTGATGGTGGGAACAATGGAATTGATGACAGGGGTGAGGGTAGGGGAGTCAGAAGGAGGGTTAGCAGAATTTGACGTAGAAATGGGAATTGTCGGATTGTTTGTGCATTGCGTCGAAGATGTCCAACCAAGGCCGATTCGCGCGCGGAAGATGCGTTGACAGCGCGGAGCACGTTAGCAGGAGCCTGGGCATTGGCGGTGTTGGTCCGGGGCGCTGGTGACTTTCGTGCCGCTCTTTTTGGCCTTGGCAGCGGCGATCCGGTTGGCCTCATAGATCGCTGAACCAGTCTTCACTGATCTTCTCCATGCCGGTCTATCCTGGGCGAGGTCCTCCAAGGTCGCAGAGTTGATTTTGCAGTTGCTTCAGCGATGTCTTCAAAGATGTCCTTGTAGCGTCGTTTTTTGACCTCCCTGCCTGCGAGAACCCGTAGCGACATCACCGTAGAAAAAGTCGTTTGGGTAGTCGCTCGTCGTCCATTCTTACCAGGTGGCCGCTCCATCGCAGTTGCACTTTGCCTCAGCATGGCATGGATGCTGAGGATTCCGGTCCGCTCCAGGACTTCCGTGTCCGGGATCCTGTCTTGCCATCTCAGCTTCAGTATTCTGCGGAGGCAGCTGAGATGAAAGTGATTCAGCTTCCTGGCTTGGTTCGAGTAGACGGTCAGGTTTCCGCTCCGTAAAGGAGTGTCGACAAGACGACGGCCTTGTACATCTTCAGTTTGGTGTTCAGGTGAATACCGTGGCGATTCCACGGAGGACTGCAGCCGGCCGAAAGCCTGACTAGCTTTGGAGATCCGTTGGGCAACCTCGTCATCGATTCTCGTGTTGCGCGACATCGTGCTTCCTAGATAAGCGAAAGGTTTCCACGTTTTTGAGTAGAGCACCGTTGAGCATAGATTCGAGGAGCATTGTATTCTGCGCTGGAGTGGCGGCTGGTGCATGACAACTGTTTTGGCTGTACTGATTGTTAATCCAAAAATCGGCGCAGCCTCCGGCGAAGAGGTCCATGCTCCTTTGCATGTCCTCCTCTGTCACGGTGTTAAGGGGCGCAGTCGTCCGCGAAAGAGCAAGTCATGGACTGTAGTCGTAGACACGCGCGTTGGAGCCTGCATACGCCGACTGTTGAGAAGGTGCCGTCAGTTCTGTAGGCGATGCGGATACCAGGCTGCTCATCACGGTAGGCGTCCATCAGCATAGCCGAGAACATGTGAGACTGAAGAGGGTGGGGGGCCAGTACGCAGCCCTGCTTCACTCCGTTGGTCACTGCGAATGCTTCGGATACCGTCCCGTTGTCAGTGACGCGCGCCATCATCCCGTCATGAAGCTGACGTACCATGTGCGTGAACCGCTTAGGACAACCAAATTACTGCATGACTTTCCACAGTCCGTCACGATTCACCGTGTCAAAAGGCTTTCGTTAGATCCACGAAGGTAGTGTATAGGTGAGTTCGCATCGCCTGACACTTCTCTTGTAGCTGGCGGGCGGCAAAGATCATATCGATTGTTCCGCGGTGTCGGCGGAAGCCACATTGGCTTTCGGAAGCAGGCCCTGCTCTAGGTGACCGTTAAGACGATTGAGAAGGATACGGGCGAAGATCTTCCCGCGATGTTGAGCAACGAGATGCCTCTGTGATTATCACAGAGTTGCCGGTTCCCCTTCCGTTTGTAGAGATGGACGATGGTCGCGTCTTTGAAATCCTGAGGAACTTGTCCTTGGTGCCACATCTCCTGGAAGAGTGTTGTGAGTTCTGCCATCAGCCGGGGCCCACCGTGCTTGTATACTTCCGGTGGGATTGCGTCAGATCCCGGTGCTTTACCGCTGGAAATCTGCTGCACGGCCCGGATGGTTTCTGGTAGGGAAGGCGGAGATCCAGGTCATTGTTCGTGTCCCGCGAGGGGAGCCGGTCAATGGCAGCATCGGAGATGGCTGATGAACAGTTAAGGACATTTCTGAAGTGCTCGGCCCAGCGCTTCAGAATTTGCGATTTCTCTGTCAGCAGTGTTGTGCCGTCAGAGCTGAGCAGCGGTGCGGACCCCTATGATACACGGGCCGTAGATGGCTTTGATGGCTTTGAAAAAGTTTTTCATTTCATTGCGGTCCGCATACCCTGGATTTCCTCAGCCTTTCGGATCATCCAGGCATCCTGCATCTCCCGCAGCCGTTGTTGTACAAGGCGCCTGCATCTGAAGAGCTGCTTTGGTGGCGTCAGTTCGAAGGTCCATGTAGGCTTTGTGTAGTCTATTCTTCTCCGCGAGGTAAGTTGCTGATGTCGGCGTCATTGTCGTCAAACCAGTCCTGGTGTCGACGGTGTGCGCGTCCGAAGTACATCGAGGGCGGTGGACTGAATGACATTTCGCAGTTGACACCATCGATGTCTCCACGGTAGCGTTATCATCTGGAGCATGCAGGTCCTCCAGTTTCTCGGTTATTTGGTTGCTGAAATCAAAACAGTGAGCAGGCAAATTTAATAAAGAGTATTTAACTTACATGGCGGCCTCTTACCTTGGGGCCTTCGTCGGGAGTTGCAGTCGGAGCCTCATCTGGGGAGATGACAAGGCGGTGATCTGTCCAACCATCGGCATTGCGGATCGCCTTGGTTACCAGCACGTCCTGTCGATCTCGCCTCCGGACGAGAACGCATAGTCCAGCAGATGCCAGCGCCGCGACCGAGGGTGCATCCACGTGGCCTTCTCCCGCGTCGGAAGGCGGAAGAAGGTGTTGGTCAGCAGGAGACGGTGTTCCGCACACGTGCGCAGAAGAAGGAGGCCATTATCGTTACAGCTACCGAGACCGTGGGGACCCAGCACTCCCTGCCAGGCAGCGTGGTCCGTCCCGACGCGGGCATTGAAATCACCAAGGACAATTAACTTGTCCCTCTTTCGGCACATGATCGCCAGCAAGGCGTGCAGGTCCTCGTAGAATTTGTCCTTCGCCGCATCAGAGCTCGTCATTGGGGGGCGTAGGCGCTGATGATGGTGGCGAACTGGTCTCCCCGAAGAGGCAGGGCGGAGGCTCATCAGGCGATCATTGATACCCTGCGGCAGACAGGGCAGACGTCCCACGATGTCGTTACGAATGGCAAAGGCAACACCAGCGTCGCGTCGCTCTGCCTTTGGCCGGCCGCTCAAAGAAGAAAGTGTAGCCGGCCCCCACCTCCTCCAGCTGACCCTGTTCAGAGAATCGGGTCTCGCTGAGGCAACAATATCCACCTTGTAGCGCACCAGTTCCCGAGCGACTAGCGCCGTCCTCCGTTCAGCCGGTTGCTCTTAGGATTGTCTAAAGGGAACGAACATTCCAGGCTGCTGGTGTGGAGTGGACTCACCCGAGCAACCTGGAGGAGAGTATGGCGAGGGGATGAGGACGGGGGAGTATTGTTGTTTGTTTTTGAGTTTTACGACCGCGTAGTTTGCGATCTGCCCTAATAGCATGCATATAAAGCACTGATATACGTAAATCTCGACATTCCGAGATAGGACATAGCCTCTGCTCATTGGTTAATCTATATTAAGACTCCATGCTGTGATTGGTTGGCATGATAGTGTGTCTAGAGTAGGCGCGGGAAGCGGCCATCACACTTTTATTTCTCGTGGCTTGCGTACGTACGTGGTTGACCGAAATTCTGCCTGCCCTTCTGTCAAACCCTATTTCTCATTTACATTGCTTAACTGTTTACTATATCAATTTATTTTGTTTATTAACCATCTACAATGTATAGGCAGCCCTGTAAAAGGACCAGTAGAAGGCATGTTGCCCGCGATGTCGCGGAAATATACCGCGAAGTTAATGATGAACTTAATAGATATAGATTAAAGCGCAGACGAGTTATACATGGTAGAGTAGTGTAATACGGTAGTAGCATTTCAGAATGAGATAATGAAACGTTGAGGTTATTCGTTCTTGATCAATTAGGCGTATGAAACAAAATCTCACGAAAATGCGTCAATGAACTTAAGTCCTCAGCATCTTAGGATCCAGAATTGAATTCAAATGATGGTTAGTATCCAAAGAAACGGTAGCATTTTAGACTGTGGACCACCGAATGTGTACGTCCGAATGACGTCATCGTTTGGATGACTGGTGATATAAGGAGACATCATAGTTCATGGGCGACCAGAGGTAGCGAAAATATAGTTTCAAGAGGGTCACTTAAATTCCCGATGGTCCTTTCTCCGAGTCATGGGGAAAGCTACTGGGAAAAGATGAGGAAAATAAAAGGTTAATAGAATCAGTGTTAAGATAAATGTGCAGTCTTCGCTTGAATGCAGATAGACTAGTTAACGACCTAATTTCAATTGGCAAGTTATTCCAAAGAAAAACTATACCTAGAAGCAAAGAAGAGAGCGTTTACACGTGGAGGATGCAGGGGGAGGTATAATTAGTGCAGAATTTCTTAGGTTATAAGGAAGACTAACGGGGGTAATGACAGAAAGCTTGGGGAGAGTTGAACTATTATTTAGTCGGAAAAAGGGAGACAAAAGCCTGCTTCAAGTCTCCTGACCCAAAGAAATTTTAGCTTCATTAGCTGGCATCTTGTTGAGTAGGAAGTAGTTGAAAGAGTCGGAAATAGGAGTTTTTTTGTGAAATGTCTTTGGACATTTTCAATTTTTGAACGGCTAGATTCGTTCATTAAACCGAAGAAAGGACAGCAAAATTCAAGAATGGGAAGTACAAACATACGATAAAGTCTTAATTTAATTTCAGGAAGGTAGAAATTATAAGAAATAAAGCCGCAAATCTGAGCAGCTTTGGCCGTAATTCTATCGGCATGAGGCGAAAGATCTAATTTATTGGTGTAGCTTAAGCCCAAGTCCTTGATGGAGGAACATTCAAGCATAGGGCAACCTTCAAAAATAAGAGGTTGCGGCAGCCTTACAGGCCCAAAACTCATGTAGCGACACTTAGTAGGTGAGAACTCCATTAGCCATGTGGAGCTCCAGGCCGAAAAGAGCGTCTAAGTCTGAATGAATTTGTTCTAGGCACCGTTCGGTCGTAGAGTTAGAGAAGGAATACACGCATTTGAGGTCATCTGCATAAATGAAAGATTGAGAATGTTTAACTATCGATGAAATATCATTTATATACAGTAAGAACAACAAAGGACCTAATACGGTACCTTGAAGGACACCACTAACAATCGGGGTAGCACTTGAGTATGAGGACCCTACTAAAACCTTTTGCTTTCGATCATTTAGGTATGATCTAATAAAGTCAGTAAGGGGACTACGAAATCCTATAGCTTCTAGTTTAGCTAGAAGTCGTTTATGAGGCACTTTATCGAATGCCTTACTAAGATCAAAATAGATAACTACCACAGAGAGATGATCATTACGAAGAGAGGTTAGTAGATTTAGAAAAGACATGTGGCAGGTTTCACAAGAGCGGTCCGGTAAGAAGCCGTGTTGGGAAAAGTTGATAATTTGATTGCTTATGCAAAAATCCGTGATTTGTTTTGCAATTAGTTTTTCGAAAAGTTTAGCAAGAGAGGGCGTTTTATGAACACCGCGATAGTTATGAATGTCCGAGCGGGAACCAGATTTAAAAACTGGTATTATAATAGAAGTTTTCCAGTAATCGGGGAAGAAACCATTTTCGAGAAATACTGAGAATAACTTGCTTAGTAAAGGTGGAAAATCCCTTAACTGTTTAATAAGTGAGTTTGGAATGTTATCAGTTCCAACCGAATGTGAATTTTTTAGGTGAGCTATTTCCTTTTGAATACATGAAGGCGAGAAATTAATGGTTGTTAGAAGCGAATTTGAAAGCAGAGGAATTGTGGGAGTGGGGCTAGTTTCAGTGGTAAAGTGGTTGGCAAAAAACGAATTTAACAACTCTGCTTTGCCCAAATCGTCTGTAACAATTTTTTGTTACAGTCGAGTAAGGGCGGAGTTACATTCAGACGCTTAGCCGATGACCGAACATGGAAGATATGAGCAACAGATTTGGATGAATTGCCATCACTTAGTGCCCGAGACTCCCTACGCTTATCTCTCGCGAGCCTAATTTTCGATGCTAATTCAAATATTTGTGCAATCCTTAAATGAACTGACAAAGAGCTTTTAGATGAATCTTTTAAGTTGTTTTCGTAATTTTTTATGTCTGTTCTGGAGAAAATGCGGAACAGTAGAAGAAGCTGTATTTGAATTTAAAATCTTAAACGGGATTAAACCCTGGATTTGTTCTGTGAGGCTCTGCAATAGCTCACGGTAAAAGTTTGGATCGTTGATTGCGAATATGCTATGCCAGTCTAGATTGCTTACGAAATTATTTATCATTTCATGGTTTATGTTAGCAAAGTCGAGGTTATTGCATTTAACCTCAGGCTTCGTAAGAAGGGGGACTGGAAAACAACAGTGAATTATTGCGTGATCACTTGTGAAAAGATCATGATGAAAATTCATAAAGAGGGTGGACATCATTTGTAAAAATTAAATCTAAAATGTTGTCATTTCTAGTAACTGATCTGACCAGTTGGGACATGTTTGAAAAGTTAATAGTATCGACCGATTTCTGATGTTTAGGCGGAGAGGAATTTGCCTGCCAGTCAATGTCTGGCAGATTAAAATCGCCTACGATTATTTTGACATCAAATTGAGTGTCTGCAACTTTTTCAAATAGTTCACAGAGCTCGCTTTCATTGCCAGAATAACACAGAGGATTATAGACACAGCCAATTAACGCTTTTTTATTGTGAGGGAGGATGACTGAAGCAAAGCATACATTTCCAGAAAAGGACGAAATGCTCAGCTGAAAAGGGAAATGTACAAAGGATGACTTAATATTAAAGGAGGCAACCACCGCCACGTTTTTCAGCGTGGTCTTGTCGGTACAAATTAAAATTATCTATAGCAAGCGTTGATTCAGAAATAAGAGAGTGAGCCCAGGATTCAGTGATGCACAGCACATCTGGATCAAGCTCAAAGGCTACTGTTCTAAGCTCAGCCATCTTATTTACAACTGATCTCGCATTGATTGAAACTAAGCTGAGCGTATTCCTGAGCTGCAGGTTACGCTCATCAGTATTTATAAAAAAGGAAAATTTGGTGACGGAGAAGAAAACTGGAAAGAAGAAACGAAAGACGGGAAACAAAATTGCTCTGGTCTACAATTTGTCGAAATGTTACTGTTAAGAGAACTGAGATTATTGTACAGCGGCATATTTGGATGAAAACCTTGGAAAGGAAGGCTATATTGTGGCGTTTGAAAGACAGGGGTGGCACAGAAATGAGATTTTGAGGGAAGTTAGCATAAATTGGCGGAAAACGTGCATTTGAAAAAGGAATAAATGATTTCGGAAAAACTGGTAACATAATTAGAAGCGTTAATTATTTGGGGATTTCGGCCACCTTTTGGGTTGGGAAGGATGCTAACATTAGCGTTCGCAGCTGTTGTAGATGCTGAGGGGTTAGCAGGTTTCCCATCGGTAATGACATTACTGATTTTAATGCCTGGATTAGCCAATGATTCAGATTTACTAGGAGTTTTCTTAGGTTTAGTAGATTTGGCAGCTATAGCAGGCATGTTTTGCTTGGGATGAGAAGTAAGTGGCTTTGATACAATTTCACTCAAACCAGGAACAAGGTTAACGGGTGAAGATTCAGCTGGAATTGAAATTCCTGTCGATCCGGAGGGCCGTGGGCTTACATTAGCTACAGGACAAACCTCTGAGATAACTTTTGATATTGAAGGTGTAGACGAAGGCTTCTTGTTTGCTAAGGAGGGTGAAACCCGACGTTCCATTGGGGTTTTATCCCTACAGATAAACAACTTGTTTTTTTTTCAAATATTGAGCTGAGTGCTCATGCTTAGAGAAAATAAGGTCAACTTCAATCGCTGAAAAACGTTTGATTAGAACTGGCGGGTTTTTGCTACGGGAAGACAACCTTTTAGCTTCAGCGACTTTAAAGTTAAAGCCGCATGATTAAAGGAAATGAAATGCAACGTCAAGGGGGATTTTACTCTTGGGGACGTTTTTTAAAAGAAAATTGAAACTTCTCTGATGTCGGTCAATTGACTCGGTACTGACCATGTTTATAAAAGGCTCTAGTTTCACGCATTGTTGAGAAGTGAGTGAAGACAACTTTCCCTCAAAAATAGTACCAAGGATCGTGAAGAGAACCATATTTAGACATAAAGGTATTTAAGTTTTCCAGGGCGTCAAGGTCTAATTTCTTCATGCTTAAGAAGGGTTGCTCTAGTGGAAGCTTTACGCGAAGAGGATGTTTGCGTCTGAGCACTGACTTGGGTTTCATATTGATTTTAAAATATCAATATTTTTCAAATCGATAATACGAAAGGAAAATTGTCACTAGTAACGTTTGGTGGAATAAAAGATGTAATTTTTGAAATACGTGTTTTAAGCAAGGCACTGCAAGCAAATATCTGCTAGGTAACGAGTTTAAACTGAAAATAGAATTAGCGAAGAGGCTATTCAGGATGAAAAATTATATCAACTAGTATACCAGTTACTGCAAATTATTCTTCGCTGGAAATAAGGTAAACTTACAAAATTTCAACTTTATTTCTAGAATTAACCTTTATATTCCGTCGTTTTGACGTAAATCTGCGAGAAATGTTTAAAAACTTTATATTTTACCCTTTTGCAATTGCAATAACTGCAAATGTGTGCAGCTGATAATGAGGTAGAAATACAATAAATTGTCGATAATTAAGCTATTATTTTCAACAGGAAACGAAGAAATCGGTTTAAAAAATTAGTGAATTCACTTATCTTCAAATTTGAACTAACCGCCTTTGACCTTGACCTTGACATATTAATGACCTTAAATTAAAATTTGTCAATTTTTTCGTTGTAAATTTTTATTCTTTTGCTTTTTTTGAATGTGAAATGGGAGCTCAAGGGCAAAGGCCTACTTCCCTCAATAATGTAACTTTATTCAGTATAATTACAGTGTAATTCAGTATATATTAGGGAGATAGACAGAGACTTTGAAAACCCTATTTACATAAAGACGCTAGCAAGATAAGCAAATTTTACGTGGCGATAGTCGTTTTAGTTTATCGATCATTGCTGTCGACTAAATATGTGTCCATCAAGTAAAATCTAATCAAGTCAGCCATATCGTAAGCCCACTTTTAATGTCAGTAACTCCGTCTAAAGTGCCAAGACCGACTGCTTCTCCGTTTCAACGTAGTTTTCCTTGTATTCCTACTGTTGACTTAGTCAACAATACTGGGTCAAGTCCACCTCATTCCCATTCCACGCTATCCACTCCGGTCTCAGCTGTCCAATCTAATAAACTTATCAAAAACCTGGGCAAGTCAAAGGATGCTCCAAACTTAAGTTCCAAAAAGACAAATGTTATTAAAGTTGGGAAACCTCCTAACCCTCCAGCAGCTAACACACATACCCAAAATTTCCTTAGCAATCATCCCAACCAATCAATTTCTCAGGCTGCCCCATTATTTAACCCTACCCCTTACGGTACCAGTTTTCCAAAACAATTTGTTCCGTTTTCAAATCTTATTCTCCCCCCATATTATTCCAATATTCCTCAAAATCCTATTTATAGGCCTCCTATTTTCGCTAGCGCAGAAAATAGCCTTCCTCTCAATGGATACCACCCAAATATGTTTCTCTACAATTATCCTAATTTAGTTAGCAGTAACAGCTTAACTAATTGTAGACAGCAGCCATTTTACTTTCCGTCAGCACCTACCTCTCTACAGTTTACTTCCCCACCACCAAGTTTTCCTTTTTTATAAGTAACGATAACCCTAGTTTGGATATTCGAACAACGCTAGATGTCATATTACTTAATGCTAGATCTGTTTTAAATAAGATGGCGCAACTGAGAGCCATTGCTTTCGAGCTAATGCCCGATGTTTTATGTGTAACTGAATCTTGGACCCATCCCTTAATTTCCGACTCTTTGCTTGTCATAGACCAGTACGATCTCTACCGTCAAGACCGCATTAGTAAGCGTGGTGGTGGTTTTCTTCTCTATATTAAAGCTTCATTTCAGAACTTCCCGTTTGATCGAGATGTTACGTCATTCTCTGGTTATAACTGCTTCGCATCCATTATCCTGTCATCCAGGCAAAAGGCGATTCTCGGATGTATTTACAACCCGCCTAATTCATCATCCGATTATGCAAAACTTTGTAAAATTTTTAAATTGATTTCGAAGTCCAATTTTAACATTAAAATAATCGCTTGGGACTTTAATTTTCCTGAAATTGACTGGATTTCAAACGTTTGTCCACCCAGATTCCAGCCTTTCCTCGATACGATTAATTTTTTTCTAATTGGTCCCAGCTTGTCCGTTCTTCAACGAGAGACAAAGCATATTTTAGACCTGATTTTCACAAAACGACATTGCTCCCTCTTCGTTGATTTTAAGCAGGGCCTCTTCCAAAGTGACCATACACTAATTCACTGTTGCCTTCCGATTGTTTCATCGAAAAAGGTTAGTGCCGTTCGTACCTATCCTGATTTTGACCTCGCAGATATGAGCTAAATTGGTAACTTTTTTGACTCATTGGGCTGGCAGCCCCTCTCCTCCATGAACGACGCAGCAAGTCTTTGTAAATTCGTGTCAGTCGTTTCAAATAACATCCTGAAGCTTGTGCCAACCAAAATAGTCAAGCCCTACGTCTCGGAATCAACCGTTCCTCACTTTCTTTTGCCACGACTAAAGAAATTGAAGAAGCAGTTGAAAGATCAATATACTAGTTCGTTATCTGTACATCTAAGGATCGCAGAGATTTTTGAATTAGCCTCTAAGATTCGTCTTGCACATGACAGACAGAGGGAATCTTGCGCACTCAGTGAGCCAAAATCTGCAAAATCTGTTGCTCAACTGTTCCGCCGTCGATCCTGCTCTAAACGAGGTTATGAAATACCTCCATTACTTAATGAAACTATGAAATTCAGTCTCGAAGACTCTGAGAAGGCAGAATTGTTTAGTGCATTCTTTGCAAATCATCTTACGATGGAATCTGAACCGGTTCCGACGTTTCAGGCATCCTCATTGAATGTTATCAGCACTATTGATTTCTCCTTAGAAATAATTCGTAAGCAAATAATTCGTCTGAAAAACTCGCACTCTTCGGGAACTGACGGTATTCCAAACTCAGTTATTAAGAGAGTGCCGAGCTTTCCCCGATTGCTTAGCCATGTATTCTCAGTTTATCTTTTAAACGGATTCTTTCCTGACTCATGGAAGACATCTATTATTCTTCCTGTCTTCAAGTCGGGATCTCGTTCGGACGGAAATAATTATCGAGGCGTTCACAAAACCACGGCTCTTGGAAAAATTCTTGAAAATTTTTTTAAATCAAATTCTCGATTTTTGCTTAGAAAATAAGCTCTTAAGCGACTCACAATATGGTTTTATACCTGGGAGATCATGCGAAGTGTGTCACTTAGCTTTTCTTAACCTCGTCACTTCCCTTCGTAACGAGCAACAGTCAGTGGTTGTGATCTACTTTGACCTGAGCAAAGCCTTTGACAAGGTACCGCACAGACGTCTTCTAGTGAAACTGGAAGCCCTCGGCATCCGGCCTCCTCTCCTTGACTTCATTGGTTCCTACTTGTCTAACCGCAGCCAGAAGGTCTTAGTAGGTAATAGCTATTCGACGCCTCAACCGATCCCGAGTGGCGTTTTTCAAGGCACCGTTCTAGGTCCCCTTCTATTCATTCTGTACATTAATGAAATTTCAACTTTACTCACAAATTCACAAAATTTCGTTTACGCTGACGATCTCAAGTGCATTTATTCATTTTCTAAAGACACTGCTAATATTTGCGTTGACAAAATCAACACTGATCTACTTATGCTCTCACGTTTGAGCTGTACTTGGCAGATGGAGTTTTCTCCATCCAAGAGCAGTTTCATGTGTTTTGGCCCCGCCAAGCTTCCTGGACCCCTCGTATTTCAAAATAGTACACTTTAAGAACGATCAACCATAAAAGACTTAAGTCTAATTTACACGAATAAGCTAGCAGTATCGCCTCATGCAGATCGATTTTGTGCAAAGGCTGCACAGATATGTGGTTTTATATCACATAATTTCTTCTTTCCGGAAATGAAGTTTAACCTATACCGCATGTTTGTTCTTCCTATCCTCGAATACTGCTGTCCCCTATTTGGGCTGATGAATGCCTCTGACCGCCGTAAGATTGAAAAACTTTAGAGGGTTTTTACTCGAAAACTATTTTCTCTTCCTGGATCCAGTTTCTCTTATACGGATAGATGCCAGTTAGCAAACATTAAATTTCTGTGCGTTAGAAGACTCGAAGCTGGTCTCTGCTTCCTGTTTCGCGTTAATTCTAGCCCAAATATCCCACGAATTAAAGCTCTCACTCCGGTAAATCGACCATATGCCACTCGTAATTCCTCCATGATCATTTAACCACCCCTTAGCTCCACAACCAACCGGTCTCAGTTTTTTGCCTCCATATATGCTTTCATATGGAATAATCTACCACTGCAAATGAGGTTGTCATCTACATAAGCTATTTTCAAAACCAAAGTACGCAAAAATTAACTTCGGAAGATATAAAGTCCTTATTGTCTAATTCTTTCCCAAACTCGCAACTTTTGGATTTTGTAAAGGGTCCTCCTGATATTTGAGGCAGCTCCCTTGTTATTATATGGGTCTCTAATTATATTTTCCATCATCCTCTTCAGAGTCGATCTTTGCATTCACTTTTTCTTCCCCTCCTTTTAAACTAGCAACCTTGATACTTTCCTTAGAATTTGCAACCCTGACGATAGTCTCCAGGATCTGTTGATGATCGAGGTGGGTTCTGATGGTTTCGCCTCTTTGGTGTTGGACTATACAGTCAGCAAGGTCGCATCTCGATGATGATCTCGTGACCTCTACTGTCCCCTCTTCGTTTCGACCATGTTGTCTATGATGAGTTCATCCTCTCTCACCTCCACTGGGAGTTTTTTTTTTACGGCTTCTTTTCGAGTTCACCGTACATGCCAACGATTGTTGACTTTTGTTTTAAAAATGGCAAATATTTTTGAATCGGATATGTTTACCATACAACTCATTTCTGCTGTTCATATGGATGCTCACATAGTGCAGCAATTATCCACTTTGTATTTATTTAAACCATGATACTAAGTTTGTAATGATGGGGCCCTCTGGGCCTTAAATATACAATTTATTTATTTATTTATTAAACATTTTAACGCTTTCAGCCTGAAACACCCAAGTTGGCAATTTGTTCCATTCTTCTATCACCCGTTGGGAAAACATATTGGCTCGCACTTCAAGTTTGGCGTGTTTTCTTTTCAGTTTGTATGGGTGACCTTGGAGACTTGTCATGTTTGCAAATTCAAAAAAACTCCGCTATCTGAAGAGCACAAACAACTCCCCTGACCAGTTTGAAGACTGAGATCATATACCCTCTGTATTGCCTATAAGAGAGAGGAAACATTTTAAGTCTTTCTAGTCGGCCCTCATCGGGTAGGCATTCGATCCGCTGACTAGTTTTGTCGCCCTGCGTTGAACTTTCTCCAGCAGAGCGTTGTCATGTTTCGTCCAAAGGCGCAACGCCTGAACGCAATATTCCAACACCGCCCGGATAAATGTTCCAAACATGCGCCCAAATAGCTCTCCGTCGAATGTAACGAAGGATCTCCTGATTGTGCCTAAGATAAACATAGTTTTTGTAATATTCGCAGAGTGCGACAATGGTTTGAGAGTGGGTGTTATCCATATACCCAAGTCCTTTAGAATATTTACTTTCTTGAGTTGGTGACCACTTATGAAGTACTGATATTCAAACCTAATCATTCTTCTGGAACTAGACTGCAGTCGGATTATTTGGCATTTGTTTCGATTTAGGTTCAGCAGCCACTCATCACACCAAATTTGCAAGCGATCTAAGTTTTGTTGCAATTTCCGTGCATCCTCCGGTTTTATAATCGAGTTCCATAACTTCAGATCGTCAGCGAACATTACCTTCTCGCATGTCAGACAATCAAGGCAGTCGTTCACTTATATCAGAAACAAAATAGTACCCTGAACGCTGCCCTGCGGAACTCCAATGTGAACGGTTTCCCAGTGAGACTTGGCGTCTCCAATACAACCACGCTGGCGCCTGCATGTGAGAAAGTCGGCCATCCATTTGAGTAGGTTACCAGTCACAGCTATTTAATAATAATAGTAATAGTTGTATTTAATACTGGTTTACAGGCATTGTCAGGTGAAATATTCAGTGGGTAGAGGCTGGCAATGAAAAAAAACTCCTGAATATATATCATTATAAGTGTTTTTCCTATTTTCATGTTATTCAGGAGAAAAAACTGCCGCCTGTAAGGATGATAGCAATTCAGATCAGGGAAGGGCTAACACAATTGCAGTCTGTATGCAGTCTCTGTCTTTGCTAGGAACCGGGATTCTGCCTCAGGCAAGAAAGCATCCGTGTGCGGTCGCTCACTGTCTGCCGAAGAAGTCAACGGGTGCCGGCTGCAGAGACGGTGCCGTATCCCTCATAATAACACCTGGGATCGAGTTCAGATGCCGCGCACTCCGTCGAACAGGAAAACAGATTCTACCGTGTCGGCGCCCAAAATTCTTGGAAACTGTTCTGAATGCAAAAAACTAGTAATGGTAATCTTAAACAAAGAATAACTCCGTTGGACTTTTTATATTATGGGGAAGTTTATTCCACATGGCCATGGCGTTTATCGAAAAAGAACTGTTGATACTTTTAACTGTGCGAGCTAATGGAAGAAATTAAAAAGACATTGCGATGACTGCTGCGCCGAGGATGGTCAAGCTGCCTCACAGTGATAAGGGGATTAAATGTACGATTATTCAAAAAGCTTAAAAAGCAAAAAAATAGTCCCTTCTGCACTCGGCGAAACCATAAGGGATCAATGTTAACAAGGCCACAGCGTTCTTGATACGACAGATTACGGTGCTCCAACGATAAAATTCTTTTCGTGAAGAAGTGTTGGACCGATTCTATTTTCTTCCGTTCGCTAGCGCGCAGAAGGCTAAATAGAAACGCAGCTTAGAGATCAGACGTTTGTGTGGAACCCTCTCAAAGGCTTTGCTAAAGTCAATATAGACCGCATCGACTGACAAACCTATTTCTTGTGATTTTTTCCAAATTTCCATGGATGAGAGCAGGTTTGTGAGGCAGGATCGACCACTTCGAAATCCATGTTGAAATGAACTAAACAAGTTATTCTTTTCAAGATGCCTCCTCAGTTCCGTTTTTTTATCTTCTCCATCATTTTGCAACAGATATTTGTGAGGCTGACTGGTCGGAAACTGTTTGGTGATGTCTTCTCTCCTCCTTTATGGATGGGGGTTATGTTGGCTATCTTCCACTCGGTAGGCAGAACCCACGCCTCCATCGAACTTTCAAATATCTTGGAGAGCGGAGAGGCCAGCTGGTCTGTGAGTTCATTGAGAACTTTTGCGGATATAACAGTTATCCTATTTCCCTGATAGTCTTTTAGACAAGGAATGCAGTCCCAATTTCTTTTTGCCTTATTTACGTTAGCAAAAACCTCTTTGAATTTCTTGGTATGTCTTTGACTAATTCTGATTCAAAGGCTGATCTTTCTTTTCTCAGAAGATTCCGACACCGATTTCGCTGTTTCTTAAAAGCGAAAAAATGTTCAGGTTTTTGAAATCAGGCATATGTTCGACTATCGCCATGTAAAATTTGCTTATTTTTCTAGCGTCTATATGTAAATAGGGTTTTTAAAGGCTCTGCCTATCTCCCTTATATATACTGAATTATGATAAGTGGTGCGAGTGTCTCGAGGGTTAAGTTAAATTCCTCATGGCTTGGGCTCATTTTTGGAACATGAAACTCTCAATGCTGTATGCTATGAAGCGGGCTTTTAAATTTTTCGATAAAGTCTGCTTTTCTAAAGTCTTTGGTTCGTTTGTAAGGCTACATATTGAATATGCGAAATAAGCCTGGCGATCGTGAACCCAGCAGGGTAACAACCTGCTCGAAAGTGTGCAGCGGCAAGCCAAAAATATTATAAAGAGTTCAAGGATAACTACCATGTGAAATCCGGCTTAAATAACCTAAAGCTCTATCTTCTGATTTATAGGCAGTTGCACGGAGACTTGATAAAAACCTTCCGTTTCGTGCGTGGCATAGATTGCACCATCCTGTTTGATAACTTTTTCCAACTTGCCATAATGACTTAGTTCCGAGGTCATCCATTCAAACTACTTGTGCCCCAAGGAAGATTTTAATTAAGGAAGTAATTTTTCATCAACTATGTCGTGGAACCGTGGAATAACCTACCTGAGAAGATTTTAGTGTAACAGTCTGTGGATACTTTCAAACACCGGCTTGACATACATATGTTGCAGCACCACGAAGACTGTGACTACTTAACATTGACAATAGCAGGGAAATACTTAAATCTGTCTGCATTCACTTGAAGGTAACTTCTTTACATTGCGTCTAAATGTTGCGATTTTATGTAACAAATAGGGAGTTTAAAGGATCAAGCCTATTTTTCTCAAATACACTAAAATGAACTGACCTCTGAGATTTTTAATGTTTGCCAATTTAAAAAAATGGCCATCTGAAGAGCACAATCAACTCCTCTGACAAGTTTGAAGACTATGATCATATCCCCTCTGTACTGCCTATAATAAAGAAAATAATTTTTTTATTTCCAGTCGGCCCTCATAGAGTATGCATTCCAATCAACTGACTAATTTCACTGCCCTCCGTTGAACTTTCTCTAACATAGTGCAATCATGCTTCATCCAGAGGCACCAGGCCTGAGCACAATATTCCAACACCGGCCGGGAAAATGTTCCGAACACGCGCCCAAAATGCTCATCGTCAAAATTAACGAAATATCTGCTGATCGCTCCGTAAATATACATAGTATCCTTTGCTAACTTGGCACAGTGCGACGATGATTTGAGAGTATGTGTTATCTACATACCCAAGTCCTTTATAACATTGACCTCCTTGAGTTAGTGACCACTGATGAAGTACTAATATTCAAACCTCATCACCCTTCTGTAACTAGACCGTGGTCAGATGATTTGGCATTTGAGAAGTTAAGTTTCAGCAGCCATTCATCACAACATATTTGCAAGCGATCCAATCCACTATGTAAGTTCCGCGCCTCCTTCAGTTTTTCAATCGAATTCCATAACTTAAGATGGTCAGGGAACATTACCTTCGCGCATCGCAGACAATCAAGGCAGTCGTTCACGTATACCAGAATATCAGTTTATAAAATATTTTCTCAGCAAATAAGTATCTAGTTTGTATTAAAATATGTCATCAAGTTCTGAAAGGACCACCTCACCAGGGAGACCGTTCAATGCTCCAACGACAATCTGTGAAAAAGCATTCCAACGGATGACCGTGAGAACCAACTTCTTCTGCATTTTAAAGGGATGACCCCTCAAAAGTTCCGTCCCAGCCAATTCGAAGAAGTTAGTAAATTCTAGGGCAAACTCATAACCTCTGACAATCCGGTAGGTTTGGATGAGGTCACCGCACGTTTGCCTGTCACTGAGAGGAAACAAAACAAGTTCAGCCAGTCTGGCTTTGACTTAGTTACATAACCATCCTCGTAGCCCTCGCCTGCATTCGTTCCTTCTAAACACACGGACACCAGGCCTGGATGGCATATTCCAAATGATATCGAGCGAATGTCTCGTAGTTTTTTCGGAATTGTTCCTTATCAATCTGCACAACTCCACGTCTGAGCGCAAATAAGACCTGTTTTGCACGTTTAATTGCTTTCAAACACTGAAGATGGTTTTGATTGAGGAGTTTATTATAACACTGAAGTCCTTCTGTTCCTCAACGATTGAAAGGGGCTGCCTATAGATAATGTATTGAGTAGAGTCATGCTCCTCACTTGTCCTTCTGGTTCGGATGCTTAGAATCACACACTTCCCAACGTTAAAATTTACGAGCAAATGAGCAGACCAGCTGCTAAGATGATTTATACCCTCTTGAAGTGTGTGCCTATCGGCAGCAGATTTGATGGCCCTCCAAAATTTAACATCGTCTGCAAAAATGACGGCCTTGCAACCCTGGTCGTCGACACAGTCATTGATGTACACTAAGAACCGTAACGGTCCTAACACGGAGCCTTGGGGGACACCACTAAGAACCGGAGTAGGTGTTGACTTCGAGGTATTGATGCACACAGTTTTAAATCATCCGTAAGAAAATCTGCGATCCATGTCAGCTGCATTTTTCACTGTCAGCTTGACCCTCTACTGTATATCTATATATATTTTTTTGACCTTGCCTGTAAACTGGCAATAAATAAATAAAATAAATAAATAAAATGAAAAAAATTTATTTTTAAGGTTCATGTGGCCCCATCATTACAAACAGTGGCTTAGGATTCCGAGTCACGTATGCTAAACGACTCCACTCGCTCAGTCGTAATGCCCATATATAAGTCACGCTCTTTTCCTTGATAGAGGTTAACTTCATACACTCTAGAAAGGAGAGTAGTAGAGAATTTTGTCGAAAATGGCATTCCTCAGTTTCCCCTGACCTCACCCCAATGCAAAGAAAACGAAAAAATTTTAAATGGTCGATAAGCAACAGAGAAATGACTACCACTGTTGTCATGTTGAACAAATCGCCTCCGATTTCATCTATGGCTTCGCCAACTGAATTCCCAGCTAACTCTGCATGGCAACCGACCTTGATTGATCTTTTGGGATCCTAAGTAAACATAACTTCCTTTTTTCGTTCTCAAGACTGCAGTACTCCTCCTCTTACCATACCCATACCAAGTTTACTAGTTACTCCTGGTAAACCAATGCAGATTTCTAGCTCAAAGACAAGTCCGGCTAAAGTCTCAACCACTCAAAAACCGCAAAAATATAGACTCTCCTCAAAAACTACTCCGTTAAGATCGCTTATTTCTCCCAAAAACATCCCCATCCCAACAATATCGAATTTCCAGCTATCATCCAGACCTCATACTGAGGCTGATAAATGAAACATACAAGCATTCTCGCCCAAAAATAGTACTTCTGTGCCACTCACAACAGTGCATCCCCCACCCCAAAGCAAATTTTCTCTACGGTCGTTTCCCCAGTTGTCTCTCAATACGAAGGGTCCTGCTGGACTACTAGACTCACCTGACCTTCTGTGTCCCCTTAATAGTAATACTTTGCAGTATCCTGTCTAGGGATTTCCCGGTCATGCCCCAATAACTAGCAGTTTTGCTCAGTTCCCCTGTCTGTCATTTCCACCTCCGTATTTTACTGCCCTTCACCCACATCAGGCGCGTATGATTTCACCTATTTTCCAGTACAGGGCGGGAGCACCTGCCTCCTATGTTCAGTGGCCCGTGAACCACTGGATGAATTAGCCGCTCTCCCTAAAAAACAACCGCCTTGCCCATTTAAACTGTTCGTTTCTAAATTCCAGATCCTTGCTCAATAAAATGCCCCTGTCCAGATATCGTTATAGTAACTGAAACATGGGCAACACCTTCCGTAGCCGACCCCGAACTCTCTCTAATAGGTTATACTTGTACTCGACATGATCGCCGTGACAGTCGTGGTGGAGGTAGCTGTATCTATATTAAACAAGCGCTAGCATTTCAGAACTTTGATCATCCACAATTAACTGCAGTTGACGAGAGCTACTGGCTTCAAATAACCTTAACAAATAGGAACTCTTTACTCATTGGCTGTGTATATTGCCCACCCAATACCAGTGAGGATTTCTATCTTTGTCTCTCACAAGCATTCCATGCCGCAGTTGACTTGAATTTCAAGTATTGCTTAATTGCAGGTGATTTCAACCTTCCAGACATTCGCTGGTTTCCGGTCCACTCCGGCCCCATAAATTTCGAGGACTTTCTCGAGGCCGTAGATATTGGCATGTGGACCCAGGTTGTTGACTTCCCTACCCGAGGATCAAGCATACTTGATCTAATCTTCTGCAGAGGTTGCCTGCCTTTGACAGTGTCATCATTAGGCCCACTTGGGAGCTCAGACCATGATATCGTTGTTTCTACACTACAACTCAAAACCAATGAAACGCTTTCCGAAAAAAATATAGCTTTTTCTTTGATTTTCGATTAGCGCTTTCGACAAAATTATTGATATATCTTAACTCCCACGACTGGTCTAATTTCTTTATGTGTCAGGATGTGAACACCTGTACCGGTATGCTTTACGAAGTTTTAGATCCACTTATTTCTCGTTTTGTTCCCCGTAAGAAATTAATTAATTTCACGGATGAGGTTAATCTCCCTATATCTTTTCGCCGTATGTTGCGTATACTCTCTCGTCGATTCCATTTGCAAAACGACATTTCCGTTCTGCCCTTGATTCACCGTATTTTTAAACAGGCCAATAGGCTAACCGAAGAAAAATGGCTAGCTGAAGAGGTCAAATATGTCGAAAACCGTTCGTTAAATGTAGCGAAACGTTTTTCATGCGCAATAAGAACCCATAGTAAAACATGGCATCACGTACTACTAGAATCCGTTGGCAATCCTGTAGTTGATGACAAATTAACGGCTGATAGTTTAAAGGTTTTCTTGTCCAGAACATTTATTGAAAATTCGACCGCTCCCCCTCCGCCCATCCAGGTTTGGACCGGTGCCGTCCTCGAGACCATAACTTTTACCCTCTGGGACGTAACCGTAGCTATTCGAAGTTTTCGTCAATCTTATAGTCCTGGACCAGATGGCGTACCGATCAGTATTATAAAGGCAGATGCTAATGATATTTTCCCGTCCCTTCAATGTAAGATATTTAATCTTGCTCTTGAAAGTGAAACCTTTCCCAGTGTATGCAAGGACTCGCACATTCTACCTATCCCCAAACACGACCAATATACGTCATTTGACGATTTTCGGCCAATCAACACACTGTCCGCAGCTTCGAAAATCCTGGAGACCTTGATCAAAGATAAGATGATGTATCATTTAACTGAGAATAACCTATTGAGTGCAGCCCAGCATGGGTTCCTTAAAACAAGGTCTTGTAACACATGTCAGCTCTCTTTCTTTGATCATGTTCTACAATCTAGGGATAATGGCTTTGCACTTAACATAGTCTATTTCAATTTCACCAAGGCCTTCGATCGTGTTGACCATGCCCTTCTTCTCCTGAAACTCTCCTCTTTCGGTATATGTGGTTAACTTCTGAGCTTGCTATCTTCTTACCTGAGCTGTCGTACACAACATATTAAGATCTCCAATGCTATCTCAAACTCGACACGTGTGAGGAGTGGAGTTATTCAGGGTAGTGTGCTAGGCCCGCTTTTATTTTGTCGTTTTTTCAATGATGTGCCAGGTTTATTTCGAAATGGTAGGCCCTTTATGTATGCCGACGATTTAAAAGTTGCCTATCACTGTTGCCTTCCGATTGTTTCATCGAAACTTTTGGACTCATTGGACTGGCAGCCCCTCTCCTCCATGAACGACGCAGCAAGTCTTTGTGACTTCATGTCAGTCGTTTTAAATAACATCCTGAAGCTTGTGGCAACCAAAATAGTCAAGCCCTACGTCTCTGAATCCACCGCTCCTCACTTTCTTTTGCCAAGACTAAAGAAATTAAGGAAGCAGTTGAAAGATCAATATACTAGTTCGTTATCTGTACATCTAAGGATCGCAGAGATTTTTGAATTAGCCTCTAAGATTTGTCTTGCACGTGACAGACAGAGCGAATCTTGCGCACTCAGTGAGCCAAACTCTGCAAAATCTGTTGCTCAACTGTTCCGCCGTCGATCATCCTCTAAACGAGGTTATGAAATTCCTTCATTACTAAATCAAACTTAGAACTTCGTTCTCGATGTCCCAAACAAGGCAGAATTGTTAAGTGCATTCTTTGCAAATCATCTTACGATGGAATCTGAACCAGTTCCGACGTTTCAGGCATCCTCATTGAATGTTTTCAGCACCCTTGAATTCTCCATATAAATAATTCGTAAGCAAATAATTCGTTTAAAAAAACTCGCACTCTTCGGGGACTGACGGTATTCCAAACTCAGTTATTATGAGAGTGCCAAGCTTCCCCCGATTGCTTAGCCATATATTCTAAGTTTATCTTCTAAACGGATTTTTTCCTGACTCATGAAAGACATCTTTTATTCTTCCTGTCTAAAAGTCGGGATCTCGTTCGGACGTAAATAATTATAGAGGCGTTCACAAAAGCCCGGCTCTAGCAACAATTCTTTAAAAAATTATTTTTAACCGAATTCTCGACTTTGGCTTAGAAAATAAGCGCTTAGGCGACTCGCAATATGGTTTCCTACCTGGGAGATCATGCGAAGTGTGTCACTTTGCTTTTCTTAACCTCGTCACTTCCCTTCGTAATGAGCAGCAGTCAGTGGTTGTGATCTACTTTGACCTGAGCAAAGCCTTAACAAGGTACCGCACAGACGTCTTCTGGTGAAACTGGAAACCCTCGGCATCCGGCCTCCTCTCCTTGACTTCATTGGTTCCTACTTGTCTAACCGCAGCCAGAAGGTCTCAGTAGGGAGTAGCAACCGATCACGAGTGGCGTTTTTCAAGGCACGGTTCTAGGTCCCCTTCTCTTTATTCTGTACATAAACGAAATTTCAGCTTGACTCACAAATTTACAAAATTTCGTTTACGCTGACGATCTCAAGTGCATTTATTCATTTTCTAAAGACACTGCCAATAGTTGCGTGGATAAAATCAACACTGATCTACTTATGCTCTCACGTTGGAGCTGTTATTGGCAGATGGAGTTTTCTTCATCCAAGAGTAGTTTTATGTGTTTTGGCCCCGCTAAGCTTCCTGGACCCCTCGTATTTCAAAAATAGTTCACTTTTTAGAACGAACAACCATAAAAGATTTAGGTCTAAGTTACACGAAAAAAAGCTAGCATTATCGCCTCATGCAGATCGAATTTTTGCAAAGGCTGCACAGATATGTGGTTTTATATCGCATAATTTCTTCATTCCGGAAATAAAATTAGACCTGTACCGCATGTTTGTTCTTCCTATTCTAGAATACTGCTGTCCCCTCTTTGGGCTGATGAACGCCTCTGACCGCAGTAAGATTTAAAAAGTTCCGAGGTTTTTTACTCGAAGACTATTTTCTCTTCCTGGATCCAGTATCTCTTATACGGATAGATGCCAGTTAGCAGACATTAAATTTCTGTGTGTTAGAAGACTCGAAGTCGGTCTCTGCTTCCTGTTTCGCGTTAACTCTAGCCCAAATCTCCCACGAATAAACGCTCCCACTCCGATAGATCGACCCTATGCCCCTCGTAATTCCTCCATGATCATTTTACCACCCCTTAGCTCCACAACTAACCGGTCTCAGTTTTTTGCCTCCAAATATGCTTTCATCTGGAATAATCTTCCACTGCAAATTAGGTTGTCGTTCACATTAGCTATTTTCAAAACAAAGTTATGCAAACATTTAACTTCGGAAGATATAATGTCCTTATTGTCTGTTTACTTCCCTAACTCGCAACTTTTGGATTTCGAAAAGGGTCCTCCTGGTATTTGAGGCAGCTAACTTGATATTATAATGGTCTATTATTATATGTCCAGCATCCTCTGCAGAGTCAATCTTTGCATTCACTTTTTGCCCCCTACGTTTAAACAAGCATCGCCAAGTCTTGACAACCTTGCTACTTTCCTCCGCTTTTGCAACCCCGACGATGGTCTCCAGGTTCAGTTGAGGATCAAGGCGGGTTCTGATGGTTTTTCCTCTTTGATTGATGGACTATGCAGTCGGCAAGGTCGCATCTCGATGATGATCTCATGACCTCTACTGTCCCCTCTTCGTTTTGACCCTGGTGTCAACGATGAGTTCGTCCTCTCTCACCTCCACTGGTGGTTACAAACAGTAGCTCTGACTGCTATCATATCTCTCACACGACAAGGAGCGTTCCGAACCCTCATACGTTGTCAGCAACATCACTGCACTATCCATTGCATCTAGCTATTAATATTTTAGTGAAGCAGTTTTTTTCTCCTATTTTTTTAAATTGGCGGCTCACTGAGCTCCACCACAGATTTAACCGAAGTTGTTTTATTTTACAGCTCTTTCTCTAGTTCACCGTTTATGTTAAAGATTGTTGACAATTGTTTTAAAAATGGAAAATCGTTTTGAATCGGATATGCCTACCATATTGTTCATTTCTGCTGTTAATATAGCTGCTCACATAGTGCAGAAATTATCCACTTTGTATTTATTTATACCGCGATACTAAGTTTGAAATGACGGGGCATTCTGGGCCTTAAATATACAATTTATTTATTATTTATTTATTTAAAGTTAAACCTATACCGCATGTTTGTTCTTCCTAACCTAGAATACTGCTGTCCCCTCTTTAGGCTGATGAACGCCTTTGACCGCAGTAAGATTGAAAAGGTTCAGAGGGTTTTTACTCGAAGACTTTTTTCTCTTCCTGGATCATGTATCTCTTATACAAATAGATGCCAGTTAGCAAAACATTAAATTTCTGTGGGTTAGAAGACTCGAAGCCGGTATCTGCTTCCTGTTTCGCGTTAACTCTAGCCCAAATCTCCCACGAATTAACGATCTCACTCCGGTGGATCGACCCTATGCCACTCGTAATTCCTCCATGATCATTTCACTACCCCGTAGCTCCACAACTAACCGGTCTCAGTTTGTCAGTCGTTGCGGTCTTCATTGACTTTAGCAAAGCCTTTGACAGGGTTCCACACAAACGTCTGATCTTTAAGCTCCGTCAAATGGGTGTGTCTGGCAACATACTCAAATGGTTGGCTGACTTTCTCACAGACAGGCACCAGCGTGTTTGTATTGATGATGCCAAATCTCACCTGGATACCGTTCACAGTGGTGTTCCGCAGGGCAGCGTTCTGGGTCCTATTTTGTTTCTGATATACGTTAACGACTGCTTGGATTGTCTGACATGCGAGAAGGTAATGTTCGCTGACGATCTGAAGTTATGGAACTCGATTGAAAAACCGGAGGATGCGCGGAAATTACAACAAAAGTTAGATCGCTTGCATACATGTTGTGATGAGTGGCTGCTGAACCTTAATGTTAACAAATGCCAAATAATCCGAATACGGTCAAGTTCCAGAAGGATGATAAGGTCTGAATACCAGTATTTTAGCAGTGGTCACCAAATCCAGGAGGTAAATATTCTAAAGGACTTGGTTATATGGATAACACCAACTCTCAAACCATCATCGCACTGTGCGAATATCGCCAAAAATGCGATGTGTATCTTAGGCGCAATCAGGATGTCCTTCGTTAATTTTGACGAAGAGCTTTTTGGCGCGTGTTTGGAGCATTTATCCGGCCGTATTTGGAATATTGCGTTCAGGCGTGGCACCCTTGGACGAAACATGACTACGCTCTGCTGAAGAAAGTTCAACGGAGGGCAACGAAACTAGTCAGCGGATTGGAATGCCTACCCTATGAGGACCGCCAAGCAAGACTTAAAATTTTTCCTCTCTCTTATAGGCAATACAGAGGGGATATGATCTTAGTCTTCAAACTGGTCAGAGGAGTTGATTGTGCTCTGCAGATGGCCAACTTTTTTGAATTGGCAAACATGACAAGTCTCCGAGGACACCCACACAAACTGAAAAGAAAACACGCCAAACTTGAAATGCGGGCCAACTTCTTTTCCCAACGGGTGATTGAAGAATGGAACAAACTGCCAGCTTCGGTTGTTCGGGCTGAAAGCGTTGAAATGTTTAAACGAAGATTTGATGCATTTTTACTTGATGGACACATATTGAGTCGACCGCAATGATCGATATGCTAAAATGATTATCGCAATATAACATTTTCTTGTTTTGCTAGCGTCTATCTGTAAAAAGGGTTTTCAAAGGCTCTGCCTATCTCCCTTATATATGCTGAATTATACTGAATATGCTTTTATATGGAAAAATCTTCCACTGCAAATTAGGTTGTCGTCTACATTAGCTATTTTCAAAACCAAAGTACGCAAACATTTAACTTCAGAAGATATAAAGTCCTTATTGTCTGTTTCCTTCCCTAACTCGCAACTTATTGATTTTTAAAAGGGTCCTCCTGGTATTTGAGGCAGCTCCCTTTATATTATATTGGTCTCTATTTATATTTTCATCATCCTCTGCAGAGTCAATCTTTGCATTCACTTTTTCTTCCCCTCCTTTTAAACTAGCATTGCCAACTCTTGACAACCTTGATACTTTCATCCAAATTTGCAACCCTGACGATAGTCTCCAGGTTCTGTTGATGATTAAGGCGGGTTCTGATGGTTCCGCCTCTTTGGTGATGGACTATGCAGTCGGCAAGGTTGCATCTCGATGATGATCTCGTGACCTCTACTGTCTCCTCTTCGTTTCGACCATGTTGTCTACGATGAGTTCGTCCTCTTTCACCTCCACTGGTGTTTATTAACAGAAGCTGTGACTGCTCTATTATCTCTCACCCAAAAAGGAGCTTTCCGAACCCTCATACGTTTTCAGCAACATCACAATACTATTCCATTTTAGCTATTATTTTTTTTGTGAAGCAGTTTTTTTTCTCCTATTTTTTTTTAAATTGGCGGCTCGCCGAACTCCGCCTCCGATTTAACCCAAGGAGTTGTTAACTGCTTCTTTTCCAGTTCACCGTATATGCGAAAGATTGTTGACTTTTTTTAAAAAATGGCAAATCGTTTTGAATCGATATATTTACCATACTACTCAATTCTGCTGTTCATATGGATGCTCATATAGTGCACCAATTATCCACTTTGTATCTATTTTAACCACGGTACTAGGTTTGTAATGATGGGGCCCTCTGGGCCTTAAATATATTATTTATTTTTTTATTTATAATGGCTTTGCACTTTACATAGTCGATTTTGATTTCACCAAGGCCTTCGATCGCGTTGACCATGCCCTTCTTCTCCTGAAACTCTCCTTTTTCGGTATATGTGGTAAACGTCTGAGCTTGATATCTTCTCACCTGAGCTCTGGTTCACAACATGTTAAGATCTCCAATGCTATCTCAAACTTGGCACGTGTGCGGAGTGGAGTTATTCAGGGAAGTGTGCTAGGCCCGCTTTTTTTGTCTTTTTGTCAATGATGTGCCAGGTTTATTTCGAAATGGTAGGCCTTTTATGTATGCCGACGATTTAAAAGTTGCCTATCGATACATACCGGCATATCGCGACACCGTGCTTGATCTATTAAAAAATGATCTCGAGGCCTTTGCCCATTGATGCTGCACATGGCGCCTTTTCCTTTCTTGGCACAAATGTTCCATTATGGTTGTCGGTGACAACCATCAGCCTCATCTAAGCATAAAGGTCCACAATATAAATGTACCTGGCGTTGTTAAGGACCTGGACATATCATATTCCAACGGTCTCAATCGTTCAGAGCATTACACCCTGATTGTCTCCAAAGCACGCAGAACTGCCGGGTTTATCCTCCGAAATGGTAAAATTATTGATATTAGACTCCGCCTTTATAAAATGTACGTTAGACCTGGCCTGGAATACTGCTCGTTTCTATTTAGCCTTCTGCGCGCTAGCGAACGGAAGAAAATAGAATCGGTCCAGCACTTCTTCACAAAAAGAATTTTATCGTTGGAGCACCGTAATCTGTCGTATCAAGAACGCTGTGGGCTTGTAAACATTGATCCCTTATGGTTTCGCCGAGTGCAGAAGGGACACTTTTTGCTGTTTAAGCTTTTGAATAGTTGTACCTTTAATCCCCTTACCACTGTGAGGCAGCTTGATTATCCTCGGCGCAGCAATCATCGCAATGTCTTTTTATTTCTTCCATTAGCTCGCACAGTTAAGTATCGACGGTTCTTTTTGGTAAACGCCATGGCCATGTTGAATAAACTTCCCCATAATATAAATCCAGCGTAGTTATTCTTTGTTTAAGATAACTATTGCTAGTTTTTTTGCATTCAGAACAGTTTCCGAGAATTCTGGGCACTGACACGGTAGAATCTGTTTTCCTGTTCGACGGAGTGCGCGGCATCTGAACCCTATCCCAGGTCTTACCTTGAGGGATACGGCACCGTCTCTGCAGCCTGCACCCGTTGACTTCTTCGGCAGACAGTGAGCAACCGTACACGGATGCTTTCTCGCCTGGGGCAGAATCCCGGTTCCTAGCAAAGACAGAGAGACTGCATACAGACTGCAATTGTGTTAGCCCTTCCCTGATCTGAATTGCTACTATCTTTACAGGCGGCAGTTTTTTCTCCTGAATAACATAAAGATAGGAAAAACACTTATAATGATATATATTCAGGAGTTTTTTTTTCAATGCCAGCCTCTACCCACTGATATTTCATCTGACAATGCCTGTAAACCGGCATTAAATACAACTATTATTATTATTATAATCACGGTAAAAATAAATAGAAATGGATAATTGCTGCATTATGGGAGTAGCCATATGAGCAGCAAAAAGGAGTAGTATGGTAGGCATTTCTGATTCAGAACGATTTGCCATTTTTAAAACAACATTCAACAAACATTGGCATATACGGTAAATTAGAAATGAAGCAGTAGAAAACTCCTACGTTTAAATCGGGGGTGGATTTCAGCGAGCAACCAATTTAAAAAAACGTATGGAAAAAAACTTCTTCTGTAAGAAAATAATATCTAGAATAACGGGATTTGTACGATGCAATTGGCAGGGTATTGTGATGTTCCTGACAACGTATGAGGATTCGGAACGCGCCTTGTCAGTTGAGAGTATATATAGCAGTCAAAGCTACTGTTTATAACCGCCATGAAGGTGAGAGCGGAGGTAATCATCGTAGACAACACGGTCGGAACGAAGAGGGGAAAGTATAGGTCACGAGATTATAAACGATATGCGACCTTGCTGACTGCATAGTCCACCAATACGGATGCAAAAAACATCAGAACCCGCCACGATCATCAACAGAGCCCGAAGACCATCGTCAGGGTTACAAACCGGAGGAAAGTATCAAGGTCGTCAAGAGTTGACGATGCTAGTTTAAAAGGAGGGGACGAAAAATTGAATGCAAAGATTTACTCTGCAGAGGATTATAAAAACATTTTTAGAAACCAGTATAATATCAAGGGAACTGCCTCAAATCACATGAGAACCCTTTTTAAATCCAAAACTTGCGAGTTTCAAATTTCAGACAATTTATAGATTAGACGTTTGTCAAATGACACTGTCAATCACCTTCTAAAAATCTGTGTCGATGACGTCAAACCTATCACCTTCGTCCAATGCGTGAGTCCACTGCTCTGTGGAGAGCAATAAACTGGAAAGACAAGAGTGATTTTTTCTGAAGCCATGCTGGAGCTCTGACAGTAATCGGTCTACTCACAGGAATTTCACGGTCACATTCTTTATAATTGATTCCATTATTTTTACAGCAAATGGAGGTGAGGCTGATAGGCCTATACTTGTTGACATTATATTGAGTCCCACTCTTTTATATGGGGTATATTTTTGTTTTCTCCCATTCGGATGGCAGTTTCCCTGATTCAAGTGACGAATTGAATATGTGTGCTAGTGGCTCGGAGAGTTCACTGGCCAGTTCTTTCAAGAAATTTGCCGGTAAATCGTCCGAACCAGATGACTTGGCTTTTCTGAAATTTACAGTTCTCGTTCCTCGAGAGTTTTCGCGAAGAGTAAACATTTAAGTACCGGACCGGCATTTGAAACAGCAATGTTGACATGGTCAAGCTGAAGCTAACTTTCTCTAGTGAAAACCGAGGCAAAGCATCAACATAAGTGTTCGACCTTCTCGCAATTTTCAACGACTTCAACACCATTCCCATCCATAAAAATCCGGGTGAAAAAACCCGTTGGGTGAGAGCTTTGAAGCATAGGTTTCCTTCTCAGCAAAAGCTGGGCTTCTAACACATTTTGCAGGACAAGCTTCAGTGGTCTTGGATGGCTGGACTCATCATTTGAGGCTCTTCATTGACCCATTCTGAAGGCTTTCATAACGGTAACCCTCTTATCCTCCTTTAAGATACATTTAAGATCGCTCTGAAATAGCTCCACGTCATCGTGTATTCTTGCTTTTCGGGAGTCAGATGTAGATTCAGGCATGCCTTTGATAACTATGCATTTACTGCGATCCACATGAGGCCTCTGTGGTTGTTTCTAATTTTCAGGAATAAGGTTATGATCACTTACACTTCTGTCGGCTTCTGCATTCAGGGGGTTTGTTGGGACACCGCGAACGCTTTGTTCTCTTCTTAATGTGGCTTCCGGGTTATTCGCAACTTTCGCCGACGCAGTGTTTGCTTGCGGAATGCTTAAAATTGGCCAACTCATATTAACGTTCTGGCTGAATCTGGCTTTCTTAGATGTACTGCGACGCTTCTTTATTTTCTTATGCCCCTGCCGTTCGTTATTTTGCCGAAGCGGATATTATTTGTCGAGTACACTGAGTACCGTAAACACACTATCTTCTTCCTCATTGGTTGTAACGCCTGAGGAAACTGTGTTTGCGAAGGTTCTTATTTTTTCACTCAGTTTCCGTCATCACCATTTTTTCTCTTCGGGTAAATATCGAAGAAGTTTTTTCAAACTCTCTACCTCCAATTATATGCCCTTGATGTCCTTTTCCATTTCCAAAACTTTTTCAGGAGTTTATAGTATGTCGTACACGCTTCTTTTTCGTAGTTTACATCCAGCAAAATTAGTAAATTCGTGGCTTTTGTGCCGGAAGACGAGTTAAAAAAAGCGTGCAGAGTTGTAGTCGTTTATAATAAGACTCATGCCTCTTCCATCATTTAAATTCAAATCATTGTAATCGGCGTGCGACGGTGGCTGGGTGGAAACATCGAGGCTTAATGATATAGGCAGAATAACATGACCGACAAAGACAAGAGAGACTGGAATGGCCATTTTTGACTTATTAGCCGTCATCAGCCAGCCATACCCAACCCCAGGCGCTGCTGCGCCCGAGGCTGGTTGATGACAGCTAACAAGCTAGAAATGGCCATTCCAGTCTCCCTTGTCTTTGTCGGTCATGTTATTCTGCCTATGTTCTAAGCTGCCTTACGGCTGCTGGCGGGGCTTGAGAGTTAGCCCCAAGGCACAACGGGACGAGTGAGTCCTGTAACCGATCGGTGAGCGCCAAACTACCACAGCAAGGCTTGTCACACACTGGTGCTCTGGTTCGACTCCCACTCGCGGTCTGTATTTTGCAGTGCCCTGATGGTACTATGTGATGAAGTTTTTAGGTAGATCAACTGTATAAATAAAGTAACGAAGCGACTCAGCCTTTCAATGATTGGAAGATCTCGTAGAGTGGCTGAGAGGTAGTGGTAAGTAAGGTATCGGCCGATTCGGCTTGTGTCCTGCTCTTAACTTAGGAAAATGAAGATAGGGCCTTTTCCGATCCAACGCTTAATGATGCGAGTCCGCCAGAGTGTCTAACAGACCAAAATTTCAAAGAGAGTTAATTCATTTGAGCTCGAGATTTTCAAACCGAATTCAAAGCATGTGCGTGATATATATTATCTCACTCGATCCTTAATCACTCAGGGGACCTGTGCTTTAATCCCCACTTTTAGAAAAAAACTGTTCAAATTAAATATTTTACTCCCTACTATTTAGTTAAATGTTTATTTTCAGTTGATACTGAACCGTTATTCAATAGGGTTTTTAATGTCAATGCATATTACCCTATATTATACTGAACTATATTGAGTTAATTTTCGCTCTAACATGGACTATTTGGCTCTCAGTGCCATTAAAAAATAACTGCTTCTTATTTTGCCGCCGGAACTGAATGTGTTAAATTACTTTCTGCGTCTCTGGAATTATTTTGTCCGTGAAAATTTCTCAGAAATCGGAATCGAAGCAATTTTTGTTTTTCAACAACTTCCGATGGACTACAGAACTGCGTCCTTTGTCAATAACAGCCTAGTCGACCAAGTCGTCACAGTTTGGCAAGATCGGAAGTTATCCAGAACCTTTGAGACCTACAAACGTCTAAGTTGTTTCTGCATATCCATCATGCGTTTTATCAAGTTTCATATAATTAATGGTAAAACAGTAGGTGCACTCATTGTGTTTTAAATACTTACCAATCTTAATACTTCATGTTTTCTCAGCAATTTGACGATAATAGCAAGCGAATCAGCGGCACTACTTAAGAAGGAATGCCTGGTGATATTACCTTTGGGTGCATGATTTGTGCTCGTTCTCCTAATGCCTGCAGCCCACGGTTGGCGAAATGCGCCAAATGTGTAATTGCCACAAATAGTGTGTGGTACGAAGATGAGCCCTGTATAAGCTGTACCCAGATATTGAGCAAGCTATAAAAATTGGTAAAAGACCTCGCCAATTTAAGGAGGCTTATGAAGTAAATTATTGATGGCCAGAAAGAGGTTACCGGCGTTAGAGGAAAAATCCAAACGCAATAAATCAAGATAATACCGTGTCAGAAGGATCTTCATTTATGAGTTGTGGTTCAGGACGTGTCGAATTGGATAACAGTAAGATCAACACAACGGCAACGGCACCTCTTGCAGACTCAGTCCCGACTTCAGTCGCAATTTCGGTCAGCAATACCAGATGTTATATAGACCCCTTAATTGAAAGCGAAGAAACGAATCCGTTGCAGATTGGAATATGGAAATACTATAAAAAAGTAGCTTGATTCCCAGTGAGAGCTCCGTAAATCGCCCTTCTTACTCTTAAGGCGAAAATTGCCGAAAGCTTAAATCAGGTGTACCGAGATCGGCAACAATGTTTAGTTATCAGGGTTTGCATGAATCTTCGCAGTCTGAACTGAAAACCGTGTCGCTGAGGACCTCGCCCCTTTAAGGGCTTTATTAACGAGCCATTCCAGTCGGGTGTGGAAGGAAATGTTCTGAAAGCATTCCGGATCGGTATAAGGGGTGAAGATAACCAAGGAAAACTATGACGGCGACCTCTCAATATTACGCTAGAGAGCAAAGACCAAATGAATGTAATCATATCCAAAAAAACCAACCTCACTCGCTCGCATAAACAGTTTTTTAACCAGACAACTTCCCAGCAGAAAGGCTAAAATGCCGGGAAATTGTTTGTGAATTACAATGAAGACTGAAGGGAGGCGAACAAAATGTGGCTATCTTCAAGGTGAAGGTGTTTCAAAAGAATATGACGTTTCCGTTGAATCAAGCAATTGTATAAAGGACGATGGCAGCCTCTCCACTAATGCCGATGCCATTTGGGAACTAATTGTTCAAAGATACAAACGAAGTATGTTAGAAAACCAATTTAATGAAATTTATCAAACAACGGAGCATGCCTGCAGAATTGACATTCGCGGGCAATAATATTGATCAACGCAACCGGAAGTTTGGCTGACACAGAATTGAAGCACTTGTATATAAATGCCCAAAGTCTTTTATCAAAACTTGATCTGTTAAACATTTGCCTTATAAAAGCGTCTCCGGATTCGATAGCAGTTACCGATACCTGGATGTCCAGCAGCATTCGAGATAGCTAAAAAACGTTGTTTGGATACTTAAAATATCGGAGGAATAGAAAAACGCCGACAGAATAGTTGAATAATTGTGTATGCGACAGATCTCCTACCAGTGTCCGACAAGACGATCAAGTTTTTTTGCAGCACGGAAGCCATATGATTGCCCATCTAGACACTCCATATCTTCATGTCCTCACTTGTGGCCACCTAGAACAGACTGAGGCACAGACGCCCATCTCTTGGAAGAATTGGTGAAGTTCTTCAGTCGACGTAGTGTCATGATTATGGGTGAATTTAAAGCGCGAGGAATTAACTGGAGTATCATTCAATCGTCAGGCCCAAACTCATCTTTCGATTATGGTTTTCTGCACAAAACCTTGAAGGCACTCCTCATGACCTGTCCTGTTCTCAACCAGAACACGTGAAGGAAAAAGAGCTAACTGTCTTGACCTGCTTTGTATGAAAACATCAGGCAGCATTGATGAGATCGTTTCCATGCCCCCGTTTGGTAGGAGTGACTACGTAGTGCTTATGTGGACTACCCCTTATTCTCCGTTTTGTCTACCATAGACGAAAGAAGGTGAAACGTTTGGCGAGGAAATGTTCATGAGATGCGAGCAGAGTTAACCGGCCTCAATTGAACATAAATGTTTTCGGTCACTGAGAACGAAGGTTGGAAGTTGTAGTGGAATGCTCTTCTGCAGCTCCTAGACAACCACTACCCACTGATGAGTGCACATCAGAACAATCGTCCTGGGTGGCTAGATAGAAACCTGAAAAGCTAAATAAACAGAAAGCATAAATTTTGGAGATAATACTGTGGGTCAGAACAAGTCGCAATTGTTGACATGTATGAAAGACAGAGAAACAATGTAAAAGAGTCTAATATTTAAAATGCGCCGGGATTTCGAGAATAATTTGTGGTCAAAGGCAACGCAGAATCCAAAGCAAGTCGACTGCTATCTCCACAGATTTGTAAGGAGCAAGCAGCAAATTCTGATGCTTAAGCCTACCGCTGGCATCGAAATTGCTGAACGCAGGCACAATGCCGAGTTATTTCCACAGTTCTTCCGCTCCATTTACACTAATGACGCAAGGTTCCTTCGGCAAACCGCAGGGGACCGGCCGACTCTAAGCATTAGCCACATTCTGTTTTCCAAAATTCTCATCAGAAGGAAATAAAAGGAAATAAATGAGCCAAAATCTCCAGGACCATATGAGCTTCCACCCAAGATTCTCAAAGATCTTCAGTATCAGTATCAGTATATTTGATGGAGATGTAGGTGAGTCACCTTTGAATTCCCTATTTGTACATGCGAGTGGTAGTATCAAAAAAATAGTATCTCGGTATGTTGGCGAGGCCAACAGAGTGGAACATAGTTGAAAAAGAGCAGACAGTGAAAAAAACTCCCGGTGATATTTAGGAGAAAAAAACTGTCGCACTTGGGGGTCAAACGGGGGCATTTCGGAGGTCACATGAATCAACCAGATTCTCCCTTGCTGATTGCAGAGTCCGCTGAGGGATTTTAAAGGCGGAAATATATGTCCAGATCATCCTCAGTCCATTGCGGTTCGAACCAAGGTAGAACGTTCATACACCTCATGGACGACGGTCGCCATGTCCAGCTGATGCGAACACTCACGGTGTCACCAAGGTGTGCAAATAAGTAAAGCAGCGAATACCTCGAGGAACCCAACATGGGAATAATGGGAGAATGCAAGCCCTCGAACGAAAATAACAAACATAAAGAAATTTTTCTCAAATAAAGCTAGATGTATCATGAATGCCTTATTTTCTGACGTCACACTTGCAGCTTTCAGTTAGTGTTGTAGCTCGCACCATTATATCGATCTAACTATCGCTTAAAAACCTCCAAGGAGTCCGAAATTACAACATCTAGAGGAAGAGTTTTCCATGCTTCGACTACTATTTTGGAGCAGAGGTACTTCCGAGTGTCTAGCCTTGCTCCAGTCATACGTAATTTGAGAGGATGACCTCTCAAGTTCGTTGTTTTTGCTAACTCAAAGAAATCCCCTGGGACGAGACAACAGTCCTGGATGCGTAGTATGCGGAATGTTAAAATCAGGTCCCCCTGAAGCTGTCTATAGTGCAAAGGAAAGAGATTGAGACTCGACAGCCGTGTTTCATAAGGCTGTGAGCCATGTCCAAGGACAAGTTTGGTTGCTCGCCTTTTGACCTTTTCGAGGATGGTGATGTCCTTCGCCGCCCAGGGTCTCCAAGCTTGGATAGCGGACTCCAACTGTGGCCGCACGAACGTTCCGAAGACTTTAGCGAAGCAGTCGGTAAAGAATCGACATGGCTGACTTCGCTACCTTTGCGCAATGTAGGGAGGGTTTAAGCGAGGGCGTGATCCAAACTCCAAGGTCCTTTGGACATCCACTTCTTTCAATGGAATGCCATTCAGACTGTTAACCGTACGGTTCGAAGTATTGCTTTTCCCGACTCGTATGATGTTGCACTTGCTCTCATTAAACGGCAAGAGCCAGTCATTTGACCATTTCTGGAGTCGATTTAAGTTTGCCTGCAAGTTCTCTTCATCAGCCGCAGTTTGAATTACGCACCAAAGTTTGAGATCATCGCAGTCCAATATCGCAATATCGCAGTCCAGTTCGTTGGAACAATCGTTGATGTAGACAATGAACAAATAGGGCCGAGAACAGAGCCTTGGGTTACACCACTCTCAACCTCAACTTTAGTCGACTGTTTGTCGCTGATATGGACAATTTGTGAGCGGTCAGTTTAGAAGTTTTCTATCCATGTCAGAAGTCTACCTCTTACGCCTATGCGGTTGAGTTTATAAAGGAAGCGATGGTGCGGCACGCTATCAAAAGCCTTTTTGAAGTCTATATAGACTGCGTGCACCGTATTTCCACTATCGACCGCTTAAGTCCAACGTACTAAACAGTAGAGCAAATTTGTGAAGCAGGATTTACCTCTACGGAAACCGTGCTGGGCTTCGGATAGCAGATTGATATGTTCGTAAAACTGCATTAGTTGTTTCTTAATTATTTTTCCATGATTTTGCAGCAAACTGAAGTAAGGCTGACCGGTCGATAATTGTTTGCGGAGACCAGCTTCCACCCTTATAAAGCGGCGTAAACCATGCGGATTTCCAGTCGGCTGGTAGACTTCCGGTCTGGAAGGATGTTTGGAAAAGCGTAGAGAGTGGTTTTGCCAACTCTCTCGCGAGCTCTTTCAACAATTTGGCAGGAACTTCATTGGGACCCGGAGACTTAGATTCCTTTAACCCCAAAAGTTCTTTGAGGACAACAGTCTCGGTGAAATTAACAGTCTCGACTATTGTATCCACTTCGAAGCCATCGGTAGGGTGATCGTATCTCGTTTCCTTTGTGAAAACCGACTGGAAAAATTCCGAAAGATGATCAGCCTTCGCACCATCTTCAGTAAGGTCTATGCCCTCGGTGGTCCTCAGCAGGGGTATCGGATCCTTGTTCCGTGTATTCTGCCTGAGGTAACCGTAAAAACAGTTTCGGGTTCACGGTGGCCCGGTTCAGCAGGTCCACTTCGAAAGCCTGTCTTGTTCTAAAAATAAGGCCCTTGACCCGATTTCTCTGCATTTTGTACGCATTTAGAGATGCAGGAGATCCGTCCGTAAGCGACTTTTTCCACAATCTTCGCTTTTTTGTTAACTTCGATTTTTAAGGCCTGCGTAAGCCATCGCGGTTTGTTGGTTAACCTTTTTCTCAAAATCGGACAGTGATTTTCGATGAGCCTGTGCAATATGTCCCGGAACGTTTCCCAGTCCTCGGTTATGTTTACAAAGAATAAAGGTTCTCACTGAGTGCGCATGAGTTCGGTCCCCATTCCACCGAAATCGCCTTGCCATATATTCCTTCTGATTTTTGTGGGTCTTGCTGGTATAGAATATAGGGAGCACTCCCATCGCAGTACAACGTGATCACTTTTGCCTAGCGGCGGTAGATATGACACTTCGTCGATGCTGTCTTGCGACTTCGTGAGAACTAGGTCCAGGCAATTTGCCTGTTGTCCTTCGCACACCCTGGTTGGAAAAGTGACGTGCTGTGTGAGACGTAGCTTTAGCGTCGTGCTCAGAAAACAACCATCAAAGGCTAGATCAGAACTATGTGCGCAGGTCAAACTCCAGTCGATGTGAGGCGCATTGAAGTCACCCATGATCAGGATATCCAACCGTGTAGCAATCTTTTCAAGCTCCTATAGCAGGTAAGCGTCTGCTACGGGGTCTCTTCTCGGTGGGCGGTAGACTGTCAGGACATCTAGACTTGATGTACTTGACTTTTTTATGGATAGCCATATCGCCTCGGAAGTAGACGCGAGTTTATAAGTTTTGTCTAAAACTGTAAGTTCGCTTTTCACGTATGTGAGTACGCCACTTCCTTGACGCTCTTTACTGTCTTTTCTGAAAAGTTGGTAGCCAGCCATAGTTACCTCTCAGTCGTCCACGTGTTGGGACAACCAAGTTTCTGTTACGAAAATTATATCTGGAGATAGATCGCAGACATGTATCCTAAGCTCGTCAAGCTTCGATAATATACTTTGTGCATTGGTGTACCGGAATGTTAGTTTTCGGTTTGCTCGGAAAGTGCTAACAGTCGGGCGTGAGCCCCTGTTTACTGGGCCAAATGCGTGTTAATCCGGATCGGGCCTCTCTAGGGGGAGAACAATGGACGATCGATCACTTTGTTGTTGTAAATAACCAAATTTGTTTCCCCCTCGCTGAGCCGCCGTCTTAGTTCAATGACAAGTTGATGGCGTTTGTTCCGCTCCGCAGGTAAGAAGTCCTGTTGAAAAAAACTCCAGGGTTTGAGTTTTTTAACTTAAAGTGCCTCGGCAGAATGAGAATGGCTTCCTCGCTACTGGTCAAGTTAACTTTAAGAGACATAGGACGTGTTGATTCAGATTGGCTTTTGGGCCGTTTTCCAAGGCGGAAGGCTTTTTCCAGTTCAATCGACGTATTAGGTTCCAGCATATGGTTCAAAAGTTCATGAAAGTGGTTCATGTCTTCAGAATATCGGTCTACTGGAGTCGCAGGTGTTGATTCAGGTAGTCCCTGTATTATGAAACTGTTTTTCTGCCCGTGGCATTTTTTGTAACAACGACGCTGTCTTCCACTATCTGATGGGAAGGTTTCACGTTGCGCACTGGTGATGATGGAGGGGACGCTGATTGGCTATGTGTTGGCTTTGATCCGTTTTTTTTAGGTTTCGGAGAATTCCATGGGTTCAACGTTTTTGAATCGCAGGTGGTAGTTTCGGTTGGGGAATCGATTCCACTGCTTGTGCTTGGTGTGAGAATCTCAGTAGTTCCTGTGGAGGACAAGGCAATGGTCAAAGCCCCATGTTCGAGCTTTTTGAGGAATCTTTCGAAGTCGGTTGTCCATTGGCTTTTTCCTTCTTGGTGTAAGTTTTGCGTTTTGGACGGCTTTTGTTTTGTTTTAGGCGGACTATTTTTGTCCTGCGCCGTAAGTAATTGTTGTTTGGTAGCCGTAGCAGCTGTCGAAGTTGTTGTTGGGATACCCTTTGATCGAGTATCAATGGTTTTGCTTCTGGTAAGTCGTTCAGTGGACTCATGAGTGGCATCTACTGCTTTAGAAGTGCCTTTTAGCGCAGATTTTATTTGTTTTGTCTCATCCTTGAGCTGGTTTAGCTCCATGGACAGATTTTGACAGCCTCCACAAATGGCAGTGTCGTCAAAAGCTTGCATATGAATTTGAGAGAGCGCTCGCCGCCGTGATGAGGGGGTCGAGTGGTTAGCGAGCGTCACCATCGCGTTGGTGGTCGCGGGTTCAATCCCGGCTTGCAGCATGATTTTTTGAATTCTTGTGTGGTGACTTAAGAAGTAACGGGTGTCTAGGTGTAGGTTTACACTATCAGCGCTTTTACACAAGCGGTATATAAATTATCTACTCCACCTTTTTTGCAAATTAATGAAATCCCCCGAACGTTCTTAACTACTTCTGCTAGTGGAAGTTGTTAAAAGTATTTGTTAAAACGAGTTACTCGATATAAATTGCACAAGCAATTAGACAAAATATGGATAATGAACGACTCAGCCTGTTTTGTAGATACTCCTCAGAAAGCCTGAAGAGCAGTTAGAGCCTGGATTGGGTTGGTAGGTTGTGTAGGCCAAGCCAAGATTTCCGGCAGGTTGCTCTATTTGGAGAACTATCCTAGTCAAACAAAAGTCCTCAGAAACCCTGGAGAGCCGTCAGAGAATGGATTGGACTGGTAGGTTATGTAGGCCAAGATTTCCGACAGTGCTCGATTTGGAGAACTCTCCTGGTCAAACTGTGAGGGTATCGAAGGCAACTGGGCGGAAGATTCAATTAATTTATTCAATAATTTGAACCAATTAATGTCTGTGGACTAATTGTTTCAGTGCAAAGACTCGATTAAATTCGGTCTTCTTGTTGCTCGAAAATTCAAACCGTGCGGCAACCGTTCAGTTCAATGTTCTCTCCAGTGAAATTTCTGCACCTCTGTCAGTGCGCTTTCAGTGTTCATTTGACTCTGGAATACTTCCTATGGATTGGAAGCTGGTGCATTTAACTCCCTTTATACAAAAGCGGTAAGCTGGCGTCGGTGACAAATTACAGGCTCATAAGCTGGACATGCATCCTAGGCAAGGTTATGGAGAGGATCACTCAGAGCGATCTGGTGCAATTCCAAGAGACTCATAATATTTTATCAAACAGTCAACACGGATTCCGAAAAGAAAGATCCTTCACGCATAATTTGCTGCAAACTCTCCAGAGCTTGACATGAGCTCTTAAAGACAGGCACGTGGTTCACATTACCTTCATTGTCTTCCAAAAGTAATTTGACACTGTGCCACACCAAAGGCTGTTTTAAAAGCTAGAAAGAATCGGAAGCAGGGGTAACATCTTCGAATTCCTTGAGAACATCCTCGTGGGTCGATGCCATGTTTTTTTGCATCGGCCAAGAGAGGTTAGAATTTGCTGTGGTCAAGAGTGGGGTTCCTCAGGGTTCAGGAATAGGGCCAATTCTGTTCCTAATATACGTGGACGCCTGTGTCAGGGATCTGGACTGTGAAGAAGCAATATCTGAAGACGAAATTAAAACCTGAAATGTAATCAAATGCACTGCCGATGAAGATAGACCGCACACCAACATAAACCGGTTGGCAATGTGGTCGAGTCATTGGCTTTTGCGATTAAACGTCCATAAGTGTACAATTCTTCGCCTTTTAACTCATTCAGATCCGCCGACAGTAAAAGCTACTTGCTAAACGGTACAGCCTTAAAAAACGTGGAAACCTTAAAAGGCCCTGGTGTCCTGATGACCACAACTTTAAAACCATCTTATTACTGCTCAAGAGTGGCTATAAGCACAATGCCTGTGTTTCACGGCTTTTTGGGGTTTCGATGAAGATCTCTTCGCTAAGAATTTCGGAACCTTTGTGAGGCTGCATTTGGAATATGCTATACAAGCCTGGAGACCCTGGACTGTTTCAGATAAACACTGTCTCAAACGAGTCCAAAGGATGGCCACAAAAAATTTTAAGAGTAAAATTTCCTAGCCACACAAAACCTGCCTTACAAATCTAAACCTTTTTCTTTTGAGTTATAGGCAAATTCGCGGGGATCTCCTACAGACGTTCCATATTGTGAATGGATTGAATTGTTGCCTGGCAGGTTAAGACAGTGCCTTGCCGAAGCTTACCAAATATAGATTCTAAAAAATTAAAAAAACTTTGCGGACATCTTTGAATTTGCTAACACAACCCATTTCCGGGACCAACCGTTTAAACTGTGCATTCAGCAGGCCAGGCTGGATGTGCAACATGTTCTCTTTCTGTGTCGGATTGGTTAAACCATGGAATTCTCTCGCTGCATATGTTGTGATGTCATCATCGCTGGAAAGTTTACAAAGGAACCTAGACAGGTTTATGATCCGAAATGAGCCAGAGCGATGAGGAATTTAACTTCACCCTCAAGCCTCATGCACATTTGTCTTATTTTATGATTGTCTTTGCATGATTGCAACCCATATGGTTTCTCTGTTCCACCGCACTTAAGTTCGAGTTAAAAATATTGTACTCAAACGCTCATGCCTATTTCCTTTGAAAACTTGAATTGAATTGAGCTAAAATTTATCTTTCTTCATCAATAGGAATTTCTGTAGGGGACTTAAAAACTATCCATTTCTTATCCTCGTATGTCACCTTCATTCATTTATTAGGCTTTTTAATCACTTGGCAGAAGAAGAAATAATAATAAATTATCTGTCTTTGCCTTAATTTTCTATTTGTAGGCGAGAGGAAGTCAACCGCTTCATCAATTGGTGCGCGGAAATTGGAACATATTTAATAATAAGTAATAAGTTCTCGTTTGTTTGTCACAAGATTTACTGGAAACCAAGTGCAAAAGTGGGTCTATATGTTTATATATCTCAGAAGGGAATATCGGAGACGTCCCCGTAAAACAATTTTCCAAAAATCGATAGCATGGTCTCAGCATAAAGTCCTTACAAATGTATAAATAAATAAATGATTGTATTGAATGCCAGTTTACCAGCAATGTCTTAAGAATGATACAGTTGGGATCAGGCTAACAGTGCGACAAAAAACTCTTGAAAAGGTAAACGTTTTCGGTTATAACAGTTATTCAGGTAAAACCTGCTGCCCGTGGGATGATAGCAGTTCAGAACGGGTAAGGAATAACACAAATGCAGTGTGTTCTCAGCCTCTCTTCCATTTCATGGAACCGGCATTTAACAGCAGGCAAAGATGCATTTGAGAACAGTTTCTCACTCTCTGTTGAAGAATTCACCGGTTGAGGGCTGCAGAGACAGCGCCACTGCCCTCACGATAAAGACCTGGGACCGGTTTCAGGGACCGCGTACTCCATGAAGCCGGAAGATAGATTAGCATGCGTCGGCAAACAGAATTCAAATATGTTCTGAACGTAGGCATGTCAAGTTTCCTAGCATTAAAAATGGGGAAAATGATCATTAATTCTTACTGATCTCGATTGACTTTAGCCACGCTTAACTAGAGAGGCTGACCGTTTTCGCTGACCCACATCTTTTTCTCTCAACTTATATCAAAATAAGTTGTAATTGATTAGGTTTATCTCTTGACAGATCTGATAAATAAATAAATAATAAATAAATTGTATATTTAAGGCCCAGAGAGCCCCGTCATTTCAAACTTAGTATCGCGGTATAAATAAATACAAAGTGGATAATTGCTGCTCTATGTGAGCAGTCATATTAACAGCAGAAATTAACATTATGGTAGGCATATCCGATTCAGAACGATTTGCCATTTTTAAGACAATAGACAACAATCTTTAACATAAACGGTGAACTAGAAGAGAAGCAGTAAAAAAAAACTCCTACGGTAAATTGGAGGCGGAGTTCAGCGAGCCGCCAATTTAAAAAATAGGAGAAAAAAACTTGCTTCACTTAAACATTAATAGCTAGATGCAATGGGATAGATCTGTGATGATGCTGACAACGTATGAGGGTTCGGAACGCTCCTTGTCGTGTGAGAGATAATATAGCAGTCAGAGCTACTGTTTGTAACCACCAGTGGAGGTAAGAGAGGACGAACCCATCGTGGACACCAGGGTCAAAACGAAGAGGGGACAGTAGCGGTCATGAGATCATCATCGAGATGCGACCTTGCCGACTGCATAGTCCCCCAATCAAAGAAGCAAAACTATCAGAACCAGCCATGATCATCAACAGATTCCGGCGACCATCGTCGGGGTTTCAAAAGCGGAGGAAAGTACCAAGGTTGTCAAGACTTGGCGATGCTACTTTAAAAGGAGGGGGGCAAAAAGTGAATACAAAGATTGACTCTGTAGAAGATAATGGACATATAATAAGAGACCACTATCATATCAAGGGAGCTGCCTCAAATACCAGGAGGACCCTTTTCGAAATCCAAAAGTTGCGAGTTAGGGAAGTAAACAGACAATAAGGACATTATATCTTCCGAAGTTAAATGTTTGCATAACTTTGTTTTGAAAATAGCTAATGTGAACGACAACCTAATTTTGCAGTGGAAGATTATTCCAGATAAAAAGCATATTTGAGGCAAAAACTGAGACCGGTTAGTTGTGGAGCTAAGGGGTGGTTAAATGATCATGGAGGAATAACGAGTGGCATAGGGTCGATCTACCGGAGTGAGAGCGTTAATTCGTGGGAGATTTGGGCTAGAGTTAACGTGAAACACGAAGCAGAGACCACCTTCGAGTCTTCTAACCCACAGAAATTTAATTGTTGCTAACTGGCATCTATCCGTACAAGAGATACTGGATCCAGGAAGAGAAAATAGTCTTCGAGTAAAAAACCTCTGAATTTTTTAAATCTTACTGCGGTCAGAGGCGTTCATCAGCCCAAAGAGGAGACAGCAGTATTCTAGAATAGGAAGAACAAACATGCGGTACAGGTCTAACTTTATTCCCGGAAGGAAGAAATTATGCGATATAAAACCGCATATCTGTGCAGCCTTTGCAGAAATTCGATCTACATGATGCGATAATGCTAGCTTGTTCGTGTAACTTAGACCTAAGTCTTTTATTGTTGATCGTTCTAAAAGTGTACTATTTTGAAATACGAGGGGTCCAGGAAGCTTAGCGGGGCCAAAACACATAAAAATACTCTTGGAGAAGAAAACTCCATCTGCCAAGTACAGCTCCAACGTGAGAGCATAAGTAGATCAGTGTTGATTTTATCCACGCAACTATTGGCACTGTCTTTAGAAAATGAATAAATGCACTTGAGATCGTCAGCGTAAACCAAAGGTTTGTGAATTTGTGAGTAAAGCTGAAATTTCGTTTATGTACAGAATAAAGAGAAGGGGACCTAGAACCGTGCCTTGAAAAACGCCACTCGTGATCTGTTGAGGCGTCAAGTAGCTTTTACCTACTAAGACCTTCTGGCTGCGGTTACACAAGTTGGAACCAATGAAGTCAAGGAGAGGAGGCCGGATGCCGAGGGCTTCCAGTTTCACCAGAAGACGTCTGTGCGGTACCTTGTCAAAGGGTTTGCTCAGTTCAAAGTAGATCACAACCACTGACTGCTGCTCATTACGAAGGGAAGTGATGAGGTTAGGAATAGCTAAATGACACACTCCGCATGATCTCCCAGGTAGAAAACCATATTGCAAGTCGCTTAAGAGCTTATTTTCTAAGCAAAAGTCGAGAATTTGATTAAAAATAAATTTTTCAAGAAGTTTTGCTAAAGCCGGGGTTTTGTGAACGCCCCGATAATTATTTACGTCCGAACGAGATCCCAACTTGAAGACAGGAAGAATAATTGACGTCTTCCATGAGTCAGAAAAGAATCCTTTTAAAAGATAAACTGAAAATACATGGCTAAGCAATCGGGGAAAGCTCGACACTCTCTTAATAACTGAGTTTGGAATACCGTCAGTCCCCGAAGAGTGCGAGTTTTTCAGACGCATTATTCCTTTATGTCTAAATATGGTTCTCTCTTCACGATCTGTGGTTCCATTTTGAAGAAAAGTTGTCTTCACTCACTTCTCAACAATACGTGAAACTAGAGCCTTTTATAAACATGGTCAGTACCGAGTCAATTGACCGACATCAGAGAAGTTTCAATTTTCTTTTAAAAACGTCCCCAAGAGTAAAATCCCCTGGACGTTGCATTTCATTTCCTTTACTCATGCGGCTTTAACTTTAAAGTCGCCGAAGCTAAAAGGTGGTCTTCCTGTAGCAATAACCCGCCAGTTCTGGTCAAACTTTTTTCAGCGATTGAAGTTGACCTTATTTTCTCTAAGCATGAGCACTCAGCTCAATATTTGAAGAAAAAAAAAAAGTTGTTTATCTGTAGGGATAAAACCCCAATGGAACGTTGGGTTTCACTTTCATAAGCAAACAAGAAGCCTTCGTCTACACCTTCTATACCAACAGTTATCTCAGAGGTTTGTCCTGTAGCTAATGCAAAGCCCACGGCCCTCCGGAATCGACAGGAATTTCGATTCCAGCTGAAACTTCACCCGTTAAACATTTTCCTGGTTTGAGTGAAATTGTGTCAAGGCCTCTTCTTTCTCATCCCAAGCAAACCATGCCTGCTATAGCTGCCAAATCTACTTTACCTAAGAAAACTCCTAGTAAATATTAATCATTGGCTAATCCTGGCATTAAAATAAGTAATGTCATTAACGTTGGGATACCTGCTAACCCCTCAGCATCTACAACAGCTTTCCCAACCCAAAAATTGACCGAAATTCCCAATTAATTTAAATTTAATTTAATTTATTTATTGCCAGTTTACAGGCAAAATTAACGTTTCTTATTCAGTATAATTCAGTTTATCTAATGGAGATAGGCAGAGCCTTTGAAAACCCTAATTACAGATATACGCTACCAAAACAAGCAAATATTACATGGCGATAGTCTTTTTAGTATATCGATCATTGCTGTCCACTAAATATATGTTCATCAAGTAAAATGCTTCAAGTCTTATTTTAAACATTTCAACGCCTTCAGCCTAAACAACCGAAGCTGGCAGTTTCTTCCATTCTTCAATCACCTGTTGGGAAAAGAAGTTGGCTCGCACTTCAAGTTTGGCGTGTTTTCTTTTCAGTTTGTATTTGTGACCTCGGAGACTTGTCATGTTTGCCAATTCAAAAACATTTGGCCATCTGAAGAGCACAATAAACTCCTCTGACCAGTTTGAAGACTAAGATCATGTCCCCTCTGTATTGCCTATAAGAGAGAGGAAAAATTTTATGTCTTTCTAGGCGGCCCTCATAGGGTAGGCATTCCAATCCACTGACTAGTTTTCGTTTGCCCTCCGTTGAACTTTCTCCAGCAGAGCGTAGTCATGTTTTGTCCAAGGGCGCCACGCCTGAACGCAATATTCCAACACCAGCCGGATAAATGTTTCAAACATGCGCCCAAAAAAGCTCACCATCAAGATTAACGAAGGACCTCCTGATTGCTCTTAAGATACACATAGCTTTCTTTGCGATATTCGCATAGGGCGACGATGGTTTGAGAGTTGGTGTTATCCATATACCCAAGTCCTTTAGAATATTTACCTCCTGGAGTTGGTGACCACTGCTGAAGTACTGGTATTCAGACCTTATCATCCTTCTGGAACTAGACCGCAGTCGGATTATTTGGAATTTTTTAAGATTAAGTTTCAGCAGCCACTCATCACACCATGTTTGCAAGCGATCTAAGTTTTTGTTGTAATTTCCGCGCATCCTCCGGTTTTTCAATCGAGTTCCATAACTTCAGATCGTCAGCGAACATTACCTTCTCGCATGTCAGACAATCCAGGCAGTCGTTCACGTATATCAGAAACAAAATGGGACACAGAACGCTGCCCTTGCGGGACTTTACACTGTGAACGGTTTCCAAGTGAGACTTGGCGTCTCCAATACAAACACGCTGGCGCCTGTCTGTGAGAAAGCCGGCCAACCATTTGAGTAAGTTGCCCGTCACACCCATTTGACGGAGCTTTAAGATCAGACGTTTGTGTGGAACCCTGTCAAAGGCTTTACTAAAGTCAATGTAGACCGCATCGACTGACAAACCCATTTCTAATGATTTTGTCCAACTTTCTATGGATGTGAGCAGGTTTGTGAGGCAGGATCGACCACTTCGAAATCCATGTTGATCTGAACTTAGAAAGTTATTCTTTTCAAGATTCCTCATTAGTTCCGTTTTGATTATCTTCCCACTAAATGGCTTTAGCGGTTTCAGAATTTTTCTTTCTGTGTTCATTGGGAACGACACCGTGCTTATTTTGTTTGTAGATTTGGCAGTACTGTAGTATTTGTCCTCGTCAAAAGGGGTTCCTCGGTATACACGGACATAAAGAAATTAGATAAGAGCTGGTCTTCATCAGAGTTATCAGTTAACCTGTTTCCCTGATTGTCTTTAAGACAAAGGAATGCAGTCGCGATTTCGTTTTTGCCTTATTAACGTAAGCATAAAACCTTTTCGAATTTCTTGGTATGTCATGGACTATTTCTGACTCAAAAGGCTGATCTTTCTTTTCTCCAGAAGATTCCGACACCGATTTCACTGTTTTCTTAAAAGCGGGAAAAATGTTCGGGTTGTTGATATCTGGCATATGTTCTCCACAGTCTTCTTTTTCTTTCTTGAGATTCCTTTTTATTTCCGATGTCACCCACTCGGGTCGGGAGACGCACGATCGCCTTTTTAAGTGGGCAGAATTTCTCTACCAACTGCTGAATCCATTTACTAATGAAGAACCGGGCAGCATTTGGTTCAGGTACATGTGCAGGGCTCCAGTCTATCCCACTCAGTAATTCTTTCATTTTTGGGATAATCCCCTTTCCACATTTCTCTCCCTAACTGCACGAGGTTTGGGAACAGAAAAATGATTGTACTCCCCAAGCAAGAACACAATGATCACTTCGTCCAAGTGGCACGTTAGAACTTAATGCAAGGATTCAATTGTCGTCTCTACGAATGATTAGATCCAAACAGCTTGACTGCTGCCCATTTTCGGAACCACGTCTTCATTGTGACATGTTGGCTAGAAACTCGTCATTTACCAACTGAAGTAATTTCTGTTCGAATGAAATTTTCCGATCGTGAGCAGTACATTGACACCCAATCGATATCGGGAGTGTTGAAATCTCCAAGTATTAATAAGTGTTTGCTACGGCAGATTTGCTTAACCTCTGTGATGAGCGTTTCGTCCGTGTCCGTTCGCTTTCCTGGGGGTCGATATACCACGGCAATGTTTTTTTATTTTTATTTTATTTTTTATTTATTTATGGCGTCTCCAATACAAACACGCTGGTGCCTGTCTGTAAGAAAGTCAGCCAACCATTTGAGTAGGTTGCCAGTCCCACCCATTTTATTTTATTTTTATTTATTTGCCAGTTTACAGGCAAGGTGAAAAATATAAACAGTAGAGGTCAAGCTGACGAGTGAAAAAAACTCCTGATCGTTGTTTCAGGTGTTTTCAGGAGAAAAAACTGCAGCTTATTGAGTAATTAAAGTTCTGGACAAGGACGCGTTAACACAGGTGCCCAGTGAAGGACCTCTCCATTCAATGTTACGTTTCCGGTATTCTGCACCAGCAGGTATGTCGGCGAGCGGCTGTTCGCTGTCGACTGAGAAATATACCGATTGAGGTCTGCAGAGCCAGCAATATTGCACTCAGCATGAAGACCGGCACAGGATTCAGAGTCCGTGAACGCCATCAGAACCGAAGAGAGCTTCTACAGAGTCAGCACCCAAAAAGTTTTTGGAAGGTGTCTTGAATGTAGAAAACTAGTGACAGATAAATAGGTTTTATTGATTTGGCACTGCTTGGCATCGTCAAATCCTTAGAAAACAGGAAAAAAACGTAAAACAAACTCCTCTTTTTATTAAACACTTAAGCTTTGGTTTGTTTTGTTTTGCTTAAATAGCAGTGTTGAAATGACGAGTTTGTTTTTAAGTAAAAACCTGTTTTCCAAAGGTTTAGAAATAGCAAAAAAATGAAGTAAAAACAGCTATACAGAATGAAGATGAATGTATCAGGGAAATAATGTTTAGAGTCAAAGACTAGTCTGTTATTGACGTTCGAGGGTATTCATTTGACAGAGGTAGAAACGTCTGCGGTCGATTCGAAGGGATAGGTACTTCCAATCAGATGCGAGCGCAGTCTATTCCGGTGTGGGGTCTGTAACGAACCACAGTTCCGACAGAATTGTTTGAATGAACTGGGAACACTTTTCGCGCGGATCCCGGATGGGAATGGTGTGATCGATGGTCTGTGAAGATGGCCGGTGTTCCTTCTTTCCCTACCGCTGACATCTCCCCTCGTTACCGCCGTCGTACCGTCTCGAAAGTCCCCTGACCGTCAGCATCTCCACGACCCTCCACCCGAATTTGCGAATAGCACTACACTCCCCACCGGTATCTAACTGATCATTCGTGACCACCTCCCACTCCAAGCGGATCGATTGTATAAGTCCCCAGTATTCGCTTGTATCTTTATATTTCTCTTTTACTATCTACAATTTGTTACTGTGTAAACATAGAGACCTTACGTTATAAACTTATTCTCTCCTGCTATCTATACATGTGTGCATGATGAAGTGTGTAACGATTCTGCCGACGTTATATGGCTACAGATTGTCCTAGTGATAAACTCCACAGTGTGTGCTATCTTTGACATTCTTGGCCGCTACAATGGTGGCAGTGGTGGGATAGAGAGGAGCACACACTTCCGACCCGCACAGTACTGAGGACAGTGCTGCATTTCAGAAGGAGGCCATGTAACGAACCACAGTTCCGACAGAATTGTTTGAATGAACTGGGAGCACTTTATCGCGCGGATCCGGGATAGGAATGGTGTGATCGATGGTCCGTGAAGATGGCCGGTGTTCCTTCTTTTCCCTACCGCTGACATCTCCCTCGTTACCGCCGTCGTACCGTCTCGAAAGTCCCTGACCGTCAGCATCTCCACGACCCTCACCCGCATTTGCGAACAGCACTGCACTCCCCACCGGTATCTAACTGATCATTCGTGACCACCTCCCACTCCAAGCGGATCGATTGTATAAGTCCCCAGTATTCGCTTGTATCTTTTATTTCTCTTTTGCTATCTACAATTTGTTACTGTTAACATAGATACCTTACGTTATAAACTTATTCTCTCCTGCTATCTATACATGTGTGCATGATGAAGTGTGTAACGATTCTGCCGACGTTATATGGCTACAGATTGTCCTAGTGATATACTCCACAGTGTGTGCTATCTTTGACATTCTCGGCCGCTACAGGGGTCTGCCGAATAATTAGACTTAGTTGACTGATTGCTAAAGAGGTGAAAATAGATTAGGAGCAAGAAGAGTTCAACGGTAAGAAACTTTCAATGCAGTCATACAGTCTTCATATTTGTATTATATATCATAGTGTTGATTATGTTTGATCTAGATGTATGAAACAGCTAGTACCATTCGTTTCATAAAAGCTATATCAAAACCTAGACGTGCGGCTCATTGCGCATTCGAATAACATAGAGCATAAATGATGTTAAACGAAAAAACATACTACTAACAGACAGAGATAAAAAATAATAAGTTTTTGCAAGTTAGTTTTTAAAAAGCAAATTGTTTACTAATCATAAAATTATACATAAAAAAATAAAGACGCTTCCAAAACATTTTAAAATGTAAAGTTATCATAATTTTTTAAAAATAGTTTTAACAATAGAAAAAGCTGCTTTTAGATAATGGATATATAAATCATTAAATTGAGAGCCCTTGTGCATAGCCAGAGGATAGGTATTTATGAGTCTTGTAGGTCACTAACCACCACTTATAGCTTGCCCATAACCAGAGGGTGTACCACATAACCAGATGATAAGATTCTTAATCTCTGTGTGCATTGCAGGTCGTCGTAGGTGGTTTATAAAAGGACATGAAAATAACTAATCGTGGGAGATTCTGGCCTGAGTATCCGGTTCTAGTGAAAATGGCTATCACCGCACGCAAAGTACGTTTGATTTTCAGCTTGACTTCTAGGTGCAGATAAAGGCAGCTCATCGGGAGAACTCAGGATTGAAGAAGCTATCGCCAACAGTAACTGCCGCGTCAGAGCCCTTTTCGGCCCGAATTCTATGTTGAAGAACTGAGTTGAAAAATGCCCTATCTTATTCAAAAATAGATGTGTGCTATTATTTAACATATATTGTTTGATTTTTATTTTAAATTCTCGTATGGTTCGACTATTTCTAATAGAATTTGGCATCCCATCGGGAGGACTCAGAATTGAAGTAGCTTTCATCGATAGTAATCGCCACGTTGTAAAACGCGTGATTCCGAAGTTGGCGTTATCAGAGCTCTTTCAGCCCGAATTCTATGTTAAAGAACTGAGTTGAAAAATGACCTAGATGTGTGGTATTATTTAACAGATTTTGTTTGATTTTTATTTTAAATTCTAATAGGGCTCGACTATTTCTGATAGAACTTGGTAGGGCATTCCATATTGTCGCGTATCTTATGGAATAGAAGTTGGATCGTTGGGCCTTTTTGAATTTCGGAATTTTTATAATATTTTCTGAATTTCTAGTGTCTCGTGGGCCGTTTTGGTTTGTTATTATATTCATTCTGAGAATATCTTGGTCGTGTGTGATTTTGAATAGAAAAGTGAGAGACCATTTTTGAGTCTTCTGATCCAGACGGGTTGAAGACCATATCTATCGTATAGTTTCCATGTATGAGCCTTGAAAGGCATCACATTTGGATAAGGATCTGGTAAAGCATCTTTGAATGGCTTCTAGTTTCTTTTCGGCCATCTGATGGCATAATGCCAAAAATTGAGCAGCAGTCCAAGAGAGGTAAAAACGTCCATTTTATATAGTCTTGTCTTTAGGGCAGGTGAGGAGACATTTTTTTACAAATGAATCCGCATAGTCTAGTGGCTTTTGGTGATATTTGTTTAACGTGGGGAGATAAATCAAGAGTATTTGTATAGCTAAGACCTAGTCTTTTTATTGATGTTGTCTCGGATATTTCCTGATTATTGAAAAATATGGGAGGAAGTTTTTGTGAACCAAAGATCAGGAGATGACATTTACTTGGAGAGAATGACATTTGCCATAGAGTACTCCATTCGCTTTAGTTTCTTAAAGATCATTTTCAATCGTTCTATGCATACTGGCTACTGTATGCTGGTTATATCACATATGCAAGTTTTTAAGTCGTCCGCATATAAAAAAATGTTTTAGCTGACGTTGATATAGAGGATAAGTCATGAATGAATATAAGAAATAGAAGGGCACCTAGGATAGTCCCCGGAAGTATTCCACTACTACTATGAGCTGGTTCTAGTGATACGTTTCGAATTTGTACTACCTGATATCGGTTTTGAAGGTAAGATTTTTAGAAAGTCAAGAAGGGGAGACCCAATCCCATGACTTTTTAGCTTCACTAGAAGCCTTTGATGGGAGTACTTTATCGAACGCTTTTTAGGTCAAAGTATATCGTAGCTACCGTGTTTCCGTCATCTCTGTTACTTGAACCGAATTCAAGAAAGGTGAGATGGCAGGACTGACTTTATGACTTTGTAGGTAAGAAAGCGTGTTGAGAGGAAGGTATGAGGTTAGCGTTTGTTAGATAGTTTAGCATTTGTTTGGAAATTATTTTTCTAGTATTTTTGCTATTACCGCTGTTCGGTGAACACCACGATAGCTTTGTGTATCAAATCGGTTCCCGTTTTTAAAGATTGGTGTAATGCTTGAGTATTTCCAGATTTCTGGAATCATACTTTTCGATTGAAGAAAAGGAGAATAGACTAGACAGCACTATTGGAGAATATATCATATGCTTCAGTATGCAAGGTGGGATTTTATCCGTCCCATAAGAGGTGGAATTAGACAGTTGTCTGATAGCTTTTTTATTTGCGTTTCCTTTGCCAGCAAGATCTCTACGAGAATGCATTAAGTTTAAATGAGCAGCTTAAATTATCAAGCGTATAGTTTACTGAGCACAAAAGAAGTGCTTTTTCTAAACCCAATTCACTATCGAATGTTAATACGAAGCAAAAGAATGATGCAGCCTTTGAAGTGAGCTTGCCAGTGGTCCTCCGTTCCTTCCAGATATAGACACCTTTCCTGGCGAGAGACTGTTTTTCTGAAGCCCGTATGAGTTAGGATCCAAAATGAAGCTGAGTTAGCTTATTATTCAAGATTCCGATATCAATTTTTCGTGTGCCTGAATATCACAATGTCTATAAACAATTATAGGCTGATCCTGATCAACAGACAATATGTGATCAAATGACAACTTATTTTGTTGAGTCCTGACTTTGGGAACAGATTATTGGCCAAAAATCAAAAGCTTGAAGATGAGCAAATTTCAAACGGAAGTCCACTGACGCCGCAATAGAAACAATATGAGCAATAAATGCGCCTATTCGTTCAAAACCACTTTTAAAAACAATAAATGATGGGAAGAATATTCAGGAACGACTCAGCCGTTTGTAGAGGTCAAAGGTCCTGGAAAACTTCAGATCTTCAAGGGGTTTTGCACTTTTGGTTCACTGAGCTGTTGTCAGTATTTATTGGTGTCGCGGCTGTTTTTATCAAGTCGACGAAGGTGATAAACAAATTCCAAATTTTTATGTCATTTTGTAAGGTAATTCGGTACAAGAAAAAAATTTCCCGAAACTTCGAAAAAGCAATTACGTTCGTGCAGTGGCAGTTTTATGTCAGAATCAGAACAAGCGAAGTGTTAAAGATTTTCAAACTGTCCGAGCCGGAGAACAAAACGATACTTGGTTCCTTCAAAACACGATGACCTTGATTGTTACCAGATTTTCGAAAATCATTTTAATCCTTTTACAAATGCACGTTTTTCCGCCGATTTATGCTAACTTCCCTCAAAATGTCGTTTATATGCCACCCTATCTTTCCAAACGCCACAATATAGCCTTCTTTTCCAAGGTTTTTCATCAAATATGCCGTTGTACAATAATTTCCAGTTCTCTTAACAGTAACATTTTCGACAAATTGTAGACCAGAGCAATTTGGTTTCCCACTTTCGTTTTCTTCTTTCCAGTTTTCTTCTCTGATACCAAATTATCCTTTTTATAAATACTGATAAGCGTAACATGCAGCTCAGGGAAAACGCTCAGCTTAGTTTCAATCAATGCGAGATCAGTTGTAAATAAGATGGCTGAGCTTAGAACAGTAGCCTTTGCGCTTGATCTAGATGTGCTGTGTATCACTGAATCCTGGTCTCACTCTATTATTTCTGACTCGAGCGCTTACTATAGATAATTTCGATTAATACCGACGAGACCGCGCTGAAAACGTGGCGGTGGTTGCCACTTTATATTAAGTCATCCTTGAGTACATTTCCCTTTTTCAGCTGAGCATTTTCGTCCTTTTCTGGAAATGTATGCTTTGCTTTAGTCATCCTCCCTCACAATAAAAAGCGTTAATTGGCGAAAGCAAATACCTCTCCGCCTTAACATCAGAGAGTGGTCGATACTCATTAACTTTTCA
>WEDG01004925.1:0-106749 GCA_017591395.1 Schistocephalus solidus | reverse complement strand
ATACGGTGGACATCGTCGGACTGCGACGGTCGAACTGTCGTACAAATTTAGCATCTGGGCACGGCTGGCGGTGGGACTAGAGTGACAGCTTACGGCAACTGCTTGTGGTACTCACGCGTATGGACAGAAGTTGTCACGCCCGATTCGGCAAGGCTCGGCAGGTGAAAGCATGATCGCTGGCGACACTGGTAGCGGAAGCAGCCCGCCACAGATTAATCTTCACATATTTACTCACTTGGATGACGAAGAAGATGGACGTTGACGCAGACGAGGAGGAGGAGGAGTAGGTAATGTCTCACTTGTACACTGTACGGGCTGTTATTAATGAAGCTACCAATTACATCAGCTTTCCGTATGCAACAGGAAAATGACTGTGAAGTATCAGTGTGCTAGGACTGACTAGCTGCATGATAACTGAGTCTAGTAATAGTCTCTCCATAAGGTATATTATTAAGTCTGCTGAAAAGGTTGACGTAAAGTTTTCTAAGTGGTAAGATAACTGTTTTTTTATGACACTTCACCCAAGGATTTGTGCAATAAACAAAGATGCTTACTAAGCGAAAACACTCCTCCGCACCACCCGGACCAGCAGGTGGAACTTATACGGGCCTCAAATTTACGGGCGTTACATTAATTAATGGTAATAAGAATGGATTCGTCGAGGTTACAGGAGGTAAATCGGCATATATTTAGTTTAACTCTATCTCCCTCTCTCCCCTCACTCACCAATTAATGGTGCAAAACTAAAGGATATTATTCTGCCAAATGTTCCTTCTATTAGCCAGCCATACCCAACCCCAGGTGTTGCGGCAGTCGAGGCCCGAAGTCGCAACCTGTTGATTAAAAGTCCAACACGAGCTCATTGATTCGTAATTTTAGATCGCGAACATGAACGTTGGTGTAGCGGACGCTCACCGGTCGGTTACGAAACTCACTCGTCTCTTTGTGCATGGGATCTACTCTAGATGCCCGGCCAGCAGGTGACATGGATACTGATATAGGCAGCATGACTATAATGGCAAAGTCAAAAGAGGCTATAATGCCTATTTCCAGATTATTAGCCTTCATCAGACAGCCATACCCAACCCCAGGTGTTGTGGAACCCGAAGCTCGTACTGGCGACCAGTTGGTTATAAGCCTAACGATCTACTCCCTTGCACCACAGAGTCATTGTCTTGTCAGTTTCGATAGGGAATATAAAAAATGCTAGATTTACGCTCACTGATCGGTTACGCACCTACAATGTCAACGTCCGTCAATGGAAGTCGATTGTGTTTTTAATGCTATAGGTTATGCATTTAAAATACCTGTCAATAATATGCATAAGATCAAAGGAGATGTAAACGTTTTTCAATTCTAAATGTGGTTTAATTGTCCAAATAATTCTATCAATCATCATGCCTCCTAAGCTAGGCTCTCTATTTTAGGATTTTCAATCACAATATTCAGTAATGAGCGATAAAAAGCGAATTTTCCTCTTGTAGACGTTGACGGGATGCACGGCGTCGGTGGTGCACACATTGATACTAAAAACGTATCAAAGGCAGCTTGTGCGCCATGTGCCAGTGGCCTGCTGGTAAGGCAGACAGAATGTGGAGCGCGATGTACGTTTTACAGTTTGCTGATCTTATTCGGACATGCAGATCTTAATTGACGCAAACGCCATTTAAATTAATTTTGTGATTCTGAGGTTTTGTCATGTGCAAGATTATTGATTTATTTATTTCCTACCTGATTTATCCAGCAATGTTTTGCCGTAAGATACCCAGCCTTTCTATTCTGATGGATGCAGTTCAGTTCGTTTGCCATCTGTTTACTCTTTACCCTCTGTCTCTGTCTCTTTCAGCTCAGTTTTACTCATTCGTATGTTGGTAGGATGCCATCTTATGCAGTAAACTAACAGGTCCCAAATTCCTGCAAATTAATTTGTTCACCTGATGTGGAATCAGGCATTTCAGTACATTTTTCTTTCTGTACTGTTTGGGCCGTCTCGTCCACGCTGACGTCGGATTGGGTGGTTCCTCGGGCGGTTGTTTTGCGGATGTCGTCCAACGAACAGGGACCACGAACCTGTTATATTCTAAGATTATTGTAAATATTTCCCCTTTTTTCAGCTTTATAGTGGCAATATAATTCGTGCTGTCCGTTTTAAAGCCAAATCACATTTTGTCTCCCCAAAATAGCCACTTCTTTGGCATTGATTAGAAGTAAAGTGCACTACCGCTAGCTTTAATTCCGTTGTAAGATTTGACTCTATATTCGTAGTTGTCTGTTACATTCTGTTCTGTTTTCGGAGGAAATTCTCCTGTGTATAAAACAATCCATTGCAATGCACTACTCGCCCTCAGTCGTTGCTGTTGTGCTTTTAGCACATTTATGGAATCTCGTGACATTTTGTACGAATAAATTTAGATCAGCAGAGAACGTGTATCTGGACAGGTTATTTGCAAAGTATATTGCCTAGCGACCACAAACAGCCAAAATGTATCTCTATTTTTTAAGTCATCTTTTAAGGAGACACTGCGAGCGTTACCACTTAAGAAGATGCCTTAATCAAGCTACCCTACAGACTCTCCTTTCAGCAGGGCTGCGGATCTTGCGCTATACAGATCCTAGTTTACATGATGCAGTTAATGATAGGTTGCCATTGCCCACCATTTAAGTGTACATTTACGCCTTCATTTGCTCCTGTGGTGCAGGTTATATCGACCGAAATAGTCGTGAAGTTTCAAAATTAATTCGAAAAATCCTCGCGGCTTGTCTAGAAGAAGGCGCAACTACTATTACTACTACTACTACAAATAAATCAAGCTACTGGGCCAGCATATGTACGCAACAGAAGCAGCAAAAGTAGCCATCATCAGCTTACAAAGAACGACCAAAGAATAAAACTGAGCCGTGAAATTGTCATTTTTTGAAGATGACTCTAACCACCGTATCCTTTTTAGAGTATCCTTTGCAGTCTAGTTTGTATTCTCCTTTTTTTAGAAAAAGCGCAATCTTTACCTCAACAAATAACCATTTACTTGACATTTATTACGCGTTTACTCCACTGCTGTTATTTTAAATCCCAATATAAGTAGTGTACATTCATAGCCGTCTGCTGTATTCTAATTTCAAATAAATGTTCTGTATTCAAATGTAATACTCTTATTTTTGACGAATCCGTCTGTAGTGTGTGCTACTTGCCCTGAGTCGGTGCAGTTGTGCTTTTGGAAAATATAAGAAATGCCTTGACATATTAACCGGATAAACGCAGATCAGCAAAGGACTGGGATCTTGACAGGTTTATTGCAAATAATATTGCCTAGCGACCACGGACAGCCAACAAGTATCTCTGTTCTCTTAGTCCCCTTTTAAGGAGACAGTGTGAGTGTAACCACTTGAGAAGAAACCTTGATCAATCTGCCATACTGACCTTCCTTTCAGCAGGGGTTCGGTACTTATGCTCAAACGACCCTACTGGTTGAAGCGAAGAGGCAAGTTCCAGAAAATAATCGTGAAGAGTGAGATATGATCGAAGGAACAAGAGCTCTATTAGCCTGGCGTTTCAGATTATCACTCAAATTCATCATTAGAGATGGAGTCAGCTAAGGCTATTGGATTGCCCAGGTTTTCCAGTGCTTATAGGATGTCGATGCTAGGCCACCACATGTACATCACTATTGGCAGCTCCCGAGCGCATCACAGATATTTGAACGTCGTGTGATACTTGTCCGACCGGCCAGATTTTGCAGTTGCTGTGCACCTGCGTGTCTGTGAAGATTATCGGCTCCCTCGCTCATCGCATGCGGTGCGATGATGGCCCTCAGTCGAGTTGCTGACGGTCAGATTTCGTCATCCGTGCGCGCTCTTGGGCAATTTGGCTCGCCGACATTGATCGTAGGAACAGTGGTCATTCGAACGTTCTCTTCGTGACTATTTACTTTGCCAAGGCGAAGTTTCAGCGCCGAATATGGAACGGGGAGGTCATTGCGCTTGTTGATTGATTGAGGGCTAAAAATCTAGGATTCACGGAGTTTGCGACTCACGCGGTTGTCATCTGTAGCGAGAATTTCTGCTTCATCAAACTTCAGTGTGTGGACAGGTCTCGTCAAATGATCCGCGACTTGGGAGCTGACGTCGTTCCTCGCCACTGCTGATGCGTGTCTGTCAAGTTGCGCGTGCAACTATCTGCAATGCACTCCCGGGTTGACAATAAGGATATGCATGTAGTGGGCTAGCAACAATATCAGTGAAATACTCGTTTTTACTAAAGCTACTGGGCCAACCTATGTTAGCAACAGCAGAAGTAGGTGCCATCAGGTTACGAGAAACTTCTTGCATGAAAGAATTCAAAATGATGATAAGTCAAACAAAGAGAGAATTTTTGCCAACTGTTTATTAAAGATCAAGGAGGAGCATGATAAGTCAGCAAGATAACTACGCTAATTCATTACGTTTCCCAATGAATTGAAGCTTGGAGATATTTTTAAATAAGTTATGTGGATTTTAGAGATATAACTCATCTCTCATCTGAGTGACCCTCAGCATATTTTCTGTTTTGGCCGTCTAGATTTTTTAACAAGTATATTTATTCGGCCCACTTGTGAAAAACTGTGACATCGGTGGGATTCTATATCATGCCAGCAAAGTGAAGGCTTTAGTACTGCCAACGCTTTAGCTACGAGAACCGTCCTGGGAGCCGTGAGTTTAATCACACTTGGGTCAAGTTACTCGCCCAACCTACTGTAACGTATGGAATCCATCAATTTTGATACAGTAAGCTAACTGTCCAAGCAGGATTTTCTGAGCAATCAATCTAGAATCAGCGAGATGACTGACTCACGAAATGTCGGGATCAAAATTTGAGGTGATGGTATGGCACAAACTTTATGGGATTATTTTTGTTCGTTGATGCGCAGAAGGATGCTCATTAAGGAGGGATTCGATCCAGGTCTGGTTACTTAAGGTAAAAACGGGGCCAAACAGGTCCAAATCTGAAGTGTTTTGCTTTTCATGAATTTGCCTACACGATTGAAAGCTCCGGATCAAAACATTTTTTTTCAAAGCGTTGTACTTTAACATTTATATAAGACACAAAATGTGTTAATATCCATTTTGAGAGAACGGAAAATTTGTTTTTACGTTCAGGAAAAGCAAGTAAATATAGGTATCAGAAATTATATTGTTTCCTGAAAATCAAGGACAAGTTCGGTTCAAAAAATTCAGTTTTGCCTATTTGTGAAGTTTCGTACCAAAGCTTTAGTAATAAATTTGTGTCACTGTACTTCGTTTTAACAAACTTAAAATGGAGAACTTAAACACGCATATATAGGAGAAGCCGCGACATGAAGTCAATTTTCTCCGTCATGATGCATGCGAAAGATGTCCTGACAATTTCCATTTCCAGTAGACTATAACTGAATACGGAAACTTAAAATGAAAAGGGCAGAAGATTGACATTTTTTCGCAAAAATTGAGTATATTTAAGGAAACTCGGTTTTTATTTTTAATCTAAGAATGGGATGGAAACGTAAGCAAAAACAGCAAAAAAGGCACTGATAAAAAGAAATAAGTGAGCTTTTGCATTTTCAGTGGACATTGTCTCCCTTATTTTCAGCGAAGTCGCAAACCCGGTCGAACCTTCCCATTTTTTCCCTGACTTTATCTTCGAAAAGAGCTAAGTATGCAGAAATTTGACAATAACATATCTAATTAAGGCGGTTGTTAAAGAGGTTACTTATTTTAAGAGCTTATACATTGATCTTAGGCATCTTAATTACCGAATTATGTTGTGGCCGTTTATTACTCTCGTCAACGAGTTTTCGCGTTTTCTTGAGTTTAAATTTGACCCAAACGACTATCTGCATTAGAAATAATGTTTTTGAACTCCCTATTTCGATAAATGCCTATAAGAACCATCTTATTTTAAAATTTTTGATAAACAAATACAACAGAATGTACATTTATGGGCAATAGACAGAAAACAAAAGTAAACGTAAAGTCTTCACCGCCATTTCAAGAACAATCTGAAACGCGTCGTAATGCAACACCTGAAATACTTATGAAGATCTTCATAAAGGAAAGTCCTTTTAAAATGGTACGTTTTCGATTTTACCTGACAATTCTATTTAAATGTATTAGTCACTGACCGACCTGTCGGCATGTCAGCTTATGAAATATTTTATTCTTGTGACGTCTCTGTCGGTGCAATCAAGGGAAAATCTGTATGCCTTAGTCAAACGCATCTTAAACAATGTATAAACGACCATACTTTCCATTGACCTTATTTTGGAAGACAACTTCCTTAGAATGTACATAAAGAGACTATTTTCAAAATTGGATATACTTATGGTTTTTTGTTTGGTTTACATAGAAAAACATTCTCTACATTTAAAACTTCAGTTTAAGTAGCTTAACCGATTTTTCACGTTTTCGGAATTTACCACTTTTCTAAAAACATTAGTGTGTCAAAACACTGTTAAATTTATTTTTGAATCCCTATGTACTTTCGTTTTAAGAAATGGTCACTTCTTTACTGCTGTTAAACTTTGGGGACACCGTCTCGGCTGATTTCGCACAGCATGCCCTTTCTCATGAAATATCATGGAAATCTCAAGGTGAAAACTTGAATTTTTATTGGTTTTGTGACTTTCAGAAGAGATTTATTTGAAACCCTTCTTGCTTTTATTAATTTCATTTTATAGCAAAATACATAAAAACAATGGATTTGTCTCTGTGATATTAAATAGCATAGGACGTTTATTGAATGTCCGGCCACCTCCACTTTCACCCATATCCTGCATTTTTTCCTATGACTGAACATGAAGTGTTATTTAGTAAAAGGCTTTCTGAGCCAAATTGAATCAAAAAACCTTAAAATAACAAGACAAAATGTACGCTAGAATACTCACTCAAAAATTGATCCTACGTTGCATGAGTTACGTCACCTAATGTATATACTATATTTGAAGGGTTACAGGCAATGCCCTTAAAGACCCTTTTAATTTAAAGGGATAATTGCCTTTTTACAGGAGCTTCATCCCACCATCATCCCACCACTTCCAGTAGATACCCATGAAATCTCATGGATGGTACAAGAAAATCGGATTTGGCCCAATTATGTCATTCTTTCTTTCAATACACAAATCTAAAATCCATTCCTCTTTAGCAAACAGCTCTCTTCACCTCAGTTTAATTCAAAAAAATTACAACTTTAAATGTGCGCTATACTACTTACTCGAAATTTGATCTGGACATAAGGTAGGAAATCAACTGTACAATGAGGCCCGTTACGAGACCGGTAAATTTTAATAGGGGGTTTTCAATTGCCCCAACGCACCTTACACTTCTGTACTTCAAGACATTCTTGCTACATTTAAGTTAATGTATTATTTTAGAGAATTGTTTATCTCTCACAATTCGGCCAATCTCCGAAAAGACATTTAAACTAGGCTTGATGTCAGAAGAAGAAGGAGCGTTCACCGGGAGAGGTATATTGGTTTTCTGATGTTTCGAGTAGTTGTTTCGTCTACCCATCCTCAGGGACCGGAGAGTCATGCTCATATTTCCTCGTATATGCATTGCTCCTGGCCTGTCAAAACTGACTGTGCACTGCATTCCCCTCGTGTCACCGGTGTCGTCATCCCCGCTGATCGCATGATCTGCCACGTCAGCATGTGTCGGGCACGGCTTCCTGCTACGGCTTGTTTCACCCCGGTCCTCGTCACACCTGCTATCCCTCTGTGGTGCCTTTGAATTGGCTAGAACAGGAAATCTGCGGGGTCATCCCTTTAAACTGCAGAGGAAGTTTGTACATACGGACATCCGACGGAACGTCTTTTCTCAGAGGGTCTTTGGGGCATGTAATGGACTCCTTGATGAGGTGTTCCTCCAAGAAACCATTGAAACATTGAAATGCAAACACAATGCTCATTTGCTGAGCAACTATTGTAATCTAATAAAGATTATGTCATTAGCGGCAGCTTGTGTCTGGGTTACACATATCGATGATCCTACATTGTTATTTGTAAGATTTCGATCACTGCAACATTTCAGCTGCCCCGGGATACCATGAATTATTCGGGGAATTTAGTAGATCTAGTAATGAAGAGCAAACAGTAACACTATGGAAGGTTTCTGGAGTAACTCAAACTGATATTGAAAGGATGGATCATTAGAAGATAGAACTCTTTGGAAAATGCTTAGCAGTATATAATTATGCATTTCATTTAGACTTGTGTAAGACGATGTTTTTAAGTCGCGAGAACCGTATCTACATAGTACTGCACATATATGCGCTTAAAATTAAAATAAAAACATTTATTTATTATAACTAATTTCCAGCCCATTTCGTCAGTAAATTTTGACGGGAGAGAAAGTTCCGTTGACGAATGCTCACTGATCGCTAACGGAACTCACTCTTTCCGGTTCGCCTTGAGGTAAGTCTCGAGCCCCGCCAGCAGCCGAAGTGCAGCTAGTATTAGGCAAGGCCAATGAAACACGCCATCAAAGACAAGGGAGAATGAAATGGCCATTTCTGGCTCGTTTGCCATCATTAGCCATACATACCCAACCCCAGGTGGGGCCCCGCCCGAGGCTTGAACCCGTGGCCTGTTGAGTAAAAGTTCAATAATCCAACCAGAAATGATCATTCCAGTATCCTTTGTCTTTTTCGACCTTTATCCTTTGCCCAGCAGCTGCTTTGCGGCTGCCGATGAGGCTCGAGACTGAGCCCCAAGGAAGAAGAGAATGAGTTAGTTTCGGTGGCGATCGGCGACTGTTTGCGAATGAATGTCGATATTCCCTATCCAAACAGGCAAGACAAAGAACCCGTGGCTCAATGGTTAGAGCGTTGGACTTCTTATCAACCGGTCGTGGGTAATGCACCCCTTGGGATTTGGCATTGATGGCGGATGTTGGCTTATGAACCAGAATGGCCATTCTAGTCTCCCTTGTCTTTGTCGGCATTGTTCATATACATAGAGAAAATTCCGTCACATTAAATGCTAGTGTTATTTGACTTTCCAGAACCATTTATAACATCTGAGTTAACTGTCTGCTAAAAATTTATAAAAATAAAACGAGCTAAGGTAAGATGTTACCTTTTATTTATTTATTGCCAGTTTACAGGCTAGGGCAAAAGAGATATGCAGTAGAGGATTGAACTGTAACTGGAAAAAAAACTCCTGATTGTTCTTTCAAGAGTTTTCAGGAAAAAAAACTGCAGCTTATTGAGGGATTAAAGTTTAGGTCGGGGAAGGATTGACACAGGTGCACGGTGTAGTCCTTCCCCCTTCCTTGTTATGGATCCAGTATTCTGCATCAGTAACATGTGTGTCGGCGAACGGTTGCTCGCTGTCGACCGAGGAATAAGCCGATTACGGACTGCAGAGCCACCAATATTTCCCTCAACATGAAGCCTGGCACAGGATTCAGAGTCCACGAACGCCATCCGAACGGAAAAGAGATTTCACCGAGTCAGCACCCAAAATTCCCGGAAGTTTTCCTGAATGTAGAAAACTAGTGACAGCTCCTTTAAACAGAGGACAACTTAGCTGAATTTTCATACATTTGTGTAGCTTATTCCAGATTGCTATAGCGTGTACTGAAAAAAAAACTGACAGTATCGAACGGTGCGTGCCACAGCAAGAAAAGAAGACAGCTCGATGCCTGTTGTGCTGAACGTCGTCGAGCTGCCTCAGAGTAGTAAGGGGGTTAAAGGTTCAACTTTTTAACAGTAAAAACAGTTAAAATAGTCCCTTCTGTAATCTGCGAAACCACAACGGCTCGAGGTTAGCAATCCCACAGCGTTTTTGGTAGTTTAGGTTTCGGTAATCTGAAGAGAAAACGCTTTTAGTAAAGAGGTGCTGAACTCATTCTACCTTCTTCCGTTCACTTAAGTGCAGAAGGCTAAAAACGTATGAGCAGTATTCCAGACTAGGTTTGGCATAAACTTTATAAAGGTTGTTTCTAAGATTGACGTTTTTCAATTTCTGTGAGTAAACCCAATTGTTTGGTATGCTTTCGAGACAATCGGGGCGCAGTGCTCTGGCAGATTAAGACCAATAGTATATGATATCCTCAGATCCTTTATCACTCTGGGCACATTCAGGTCGTGACCGTCTATGCTTAGCTGGGACTGATAGTTGTCGCCAATAATCATAACGGAGCACTTGTGCCAAGAATATGAATAGCAACATGTGCGACACCAATGGGCGAAGGCCTAAAGATCCTTTTTTAAGAGCTCAAGCACAATGATGCGATCAGCCGGTGTATATCGGAAGGCAACTTTTAAATTGTCAGCGTACATACAGGGCCTACCATACTGAAAACAATCAGGAACATTGTTCAGAAAAAAGCAAAATACGTTCGGGTCAAGCACGCTACCCTGAAAAACTCCACTCCTCACATGTGCGCGGTTGGAGTTAACATCGGTACTTTCAACTCGTTGTGTTCGAGCATCCAAATAGGAGGATATTAAATTCAGAAGCTTCTTACCTTTGTCGAAAGAGGCCAGTTTCAGCAGAAGAAGATCATGGTTAAAATTACCAAAAACCTAACCGAAAACGGTACAAATTGTGTAAAGTGCAAAACCACCCTCTCTAGATCGTAGCACATGATCAAAGAAAGAGAGCTCGCCGGACGTCACAAGACCTTTTGTTGAGGAAGCCATGCTAATGCGCATTAAGTAGGTAATTACTTGCTAGGTGACGCATCATCTTGTGTTTGATCAAGGTCTCTAAGATCTTCGAGACTGCTGAGAGTGTATTTATTGGCCTAAAGTCGTCAAATGACGTATATCGGCCGTGTTTGGGTAAAGAAAATATGCGGAATTTCTTCCATAAAATAGGGAGGGTTCACTTTCAAGAGCAAGGTTAAATATATTATACAGAAGGGACGGAAATATATCATTTGCATCAGCCTTTCTAACGCTGACCTGGAAACTATCTGGTCAAGGACTGATGGATTTACGAAAACGCCGAATGGCTACGAGCATGTCCCAGAGGGTAAAAGTTATGGTTTTTTTGGACGGTACCAGTTCGATTCCGGATCTTAGGAATGGGAGTGACCGAATGTTTAACAAGTGTTCTCGACAAGAAAGCATTGAAACTACCAGCCGTCAACTTAACATCCGATACGGGGTTTCCCAAAGCGTTACGAAGTATGGGTTTCAGCGTTTTTATCTGCGCTTTAACTGTGCGCGAAAAGAGTTTCGCAACATTTAACGAAGGGTTTTTGGAAAAGTTGACCTCATCAGCTAGTAGTTTTTTTTCAGCAAGCTTCTTAACCTGGTCAAATATTAGTTTGATCAAATCCATGACTGAAGTGTCATTTTGAAGATGACAATGACGTGAGATTCTACGCAGTCTGCGGTGAAAAGATAAATGGAGATAAACTTCATCCTTGACATTAATTATTTTCTTACGGAGAACAAAACGAGAAATGAGTATACCTAGAACTTGGTACAATGTATCAGTGCAAACATTCACATCAAAACATACAAAGAAGTTAGTCCAATCGTTGGCATTCAGATATGTTAACAATTCTGCCATATTTGCTGATCTGAAATAACGAAAAAATTATATTTTTTGGAAAAGTTTCATCAGCCTCCAGTTATTGTATAAAAAGGAACTAAGCATGGTCAGAACTCCCAAGTGGATTTAAAGGTGACCTGACAATGGCTGACAACCTCTACAGAAAATAAGATCAAGTATGTTTGAACCTCGGGTGTGAAAATCAACTACCTAGTCCCACAAGCCAATATCTATGACCTTAAGTAGGCCTTCGCAATTTGCAGGACCGGAAGGTGGAAACCAATGAACTTCAGGAAGATTGAAGAAACCTGCAATCAAGCAGTACTTTAGATTCAAGTTAGGTACGGCGTGAAATGCCTGCGAGAGACAAAGATTGTAACCCTCGCTGGCATTGGGTGGGGTGGGGGTGATAGACACAACGAACGAACAAAGATTAGTTATCTTTTAGAACAACTCGGAGCCAACAGTTCTCTTCTACTGCGGTAAATTGTCGATATTCCAACGGGTTATGATCTTAGTCTTCAAACTTGTCAGAGGAATTGATTGTGCTTTTCAGATGGCCAAATTTTTTGAATTGGCAAACATGACAAATCTCCGAGGTCACCAAAACAAACTTAAGAGAAACCACGTCAAACTTGAAGTGCGGGCCAAATTCTTTTCCCATCGGGTGAATGAAGAATGGAACAAACTGCCTATTTCGGTTGCTCGTGCTGAAAGCGTTGAAATGTTTAAAAGAAGATTTGGTGAAGTTTTACTCGATGGACATTGACCGATATATTTTAACCATATCACCATGTACTATTTGCATATTTTTCTAGCGTCTATCTGCAAATAAGGTTTTCAAAGGCTCTGCCTATCTCCGTTATATAAACCGAATTCTACTTATTTAAGTTCCTAATGATAATTCATCACAGACATGCGGAAAGCAGTCCAGAAGCATGAGCGAAATCTATGGTTAATAGGATGGGCACTGAAATAAAAAAAAGACTAGCTGGTGACTTCATATCCATCCGCCACTCGCTTCAAAGGAATGTAAGCTTCGGGGAAAATATGAGAAAGATTTTAAATGGGAAGGAAATGGAAAGAGAAGTAATAAAGGAATAATTATGAACGTTTATGGAGGACTAATAGGGTAAGGACTAAAACTAGAGGAGGATTCACCTATAATTAGTACGGAAAGGGCAGTTGCCAACTTTTAATTTAATGCATGAAGGAGAAATAGGTTAAGGGGCTTGAAGTTTTAATTTCTTAATCCCCGCAGTCACAGATAAAGGTAATTTTGGTACATTCAGTGCAGAGGTAGCGAACCACACCAAGGTGGTCGCCTCCCCAATGAATTAATAAATAACTGTATATTTTAGGCCCAGAGGGACCCGTCATTACAAACTAATTATCGCAGTTTGAATAAACACAAATTGGATAATTGCTGCATTATGTGAACAGCCATATGAACAGCAGAAGTTATTAGTATGGAGAAGTAGAAAAATTCTGCCTCTAAAACATTAATAGCTAGAGGATTGGTACGATTCAATGGGATAGACCTGTGATGTTGCTGACAACGTATGAGGGTTCAAAACGCTCCTTGTCAAGTAAGAGATAATATAACGGCCAGATCTACATTGAAAAACCATCAGGGAGGGGAGAATAGAAGTTGCGAGTTCATCACCGAGACTGACCGCATAGTCGACCAACAAGGTGGTGAAAACATCAGAACCCACCACGATCATCAACAGATCCCGGATACCATCGTCAGATTTGGCAACAACGGAGAAATGTATCAAGGTTGTTAAGAGTTCCCGATGAAGGGACGAAAAAGTGACTGCGAAGATTGACTATGCAGAGGATAATTAAAACATACATAGAAACCAATTTAATATTATGGAACTGCCTCAAATATCTGGAGGACCTTTTTAAAAATCCAAACGTTCGAGTTTGGGAAGGAAACAGACAATAAGGACTTTATATCTTCCGAAGTTAAGGGTTTGCGTTAGTTGGTTTTGAAAATAGTTTATGTAGACTGCAACCTAATTTCGAGTGGAAGATTATTTTAGATGAAAGCATATTTAGAGGCAAAAAACTGAGAACGGTTAATTGTGGAGCTAACGGGGGGTGAAATGATCATGGAGGATTTACGAGTGCCATAAGGTCGATCTACCGGAGTGAGAGCGTTAATTCGAGGGAGATTCGGACTAGAGTTAACGCGAAACAGGAAGCAAAGCCTGGCTTAGAGTTTTCTTACCCACAGAAATTTAATGACATTTATCCGTATAAGAGATACTGGGTTCAGGAAGAAAAAATAGTCTTTAAATAAAAACTCTGTGAACTTTTTCAATCTTACTGCGTTCAAAGACGTTCATCAGCCCACAGAGGGGACAGTAGTATTCTAGGATGAAAAGAACAAACATGTGGTACAGTCTTGACTCTATTTCCGGAAGGAAGAAATTATGTGATATAAAACTGCATGTCTGTGCAGCCTTTGTAGAAATACGATATGCATGAGGTGATAATGCTAGTTTATTCGTGTAACTTAGACCTAAATCTCTTAGGGTTGATTGTTCTAAAAGGGCAATTTTTTAAATACTAGGGGGCCGGGAAGCTTTTCGGGACCAAATCACATGAAACTACTCTTGGATGGAGAAAATTCCATCTGCGAACTAGAGCTTTACCGTGAGAGCATAAGCAGATCCGCGTTGATTTTATCAATGCAACTATTGGTGGTGCCTTTAGAAAATGAGTAAATTAACTTTTGATTGTCAGCGTTAACGAAATTTTGTTAACTTTTGGGTATAGTTGGAATTTCGTTTATGTTCAGAATGAAGAGAAGGGGCGTAGAACCGTGCCTTGAAAAAGGCCAGTCGTGATCGGCTGATGCATCGAGTAGCTATTACTAACTAAGACCTTCTGACTGCGATTAGGAAAGAAGAAACAAAGAATTCAAGGAGAGGAGACCGGATGCCGAGGGCTTCTTGTTTCACCAGAAGACGTCTCTGCAGTACCTTGTCATAGGCTTTGCTCAGGTAAAAGTTGAGCGCAACAAATGACTTCTGTTCATTACGATGGGAAGTGACGAGGTTAAGAAAAGCTAACTGACAGAGTTCGCATGATCTTCCAGGTAAAAAACCATATAACGAGTCGCTTAAAAGCTTATTTTTTAGGCAAAAGTCGAGAATTTGATTTAAAATAATTTTTTCAAGAGGTTATGCTAGAGCTGGGGTTTTTTGAACGACTCGAACGCAAGAGCTGCCAACTATATTGGGCATCTGGTTACATGGCATCCACGGCCCATAAATATTTCCCTTTCTTGTGCTCCATTATCGTTGCTGTGGTTGTTTCTGATTCTTTGACTGAGCAAGAATCTAAAATATCAGGTCAATAAAAATATCTTTCGTGGGGCCAGAGCATGTTCTTCTGACCAGCTTCTCGCCTCTGGATTCATATAAATTTCAGGTGACTCACTTGAAAGCTGTGTGACTACTGACTATTTAGAGGTGTAGGATATAAGATTCTTCGAGAAAATAGGGACAATTTTGGTCGTACTGCCTTAGGCGTGTGAGAAGAGATCTTAGTTATTGGTTTCGTTGAAATATAAGTGTTGAATGGTGGATTAATAAGTAATAGGAGACACTTTTATTAGGCACGTTAACTTAAACTGCGAGAGCACAAACATATCTGAGTGAAGTTGCTCTGAGTAATTTTGGACCTTAGATTTATAGCAACCTTATACACAGTAGTGATCTTAAGCATAAATTAAGACTGAGCTGCTTAACTGCTTATGAAATGTCATAAATGAAAACCAAAAGTAAAAGAGTACCCAAAACGTACCTTGAGGGACATTCATCTGAAAATTAGGACCACATGAATATATTTCACTTCTGTTAGATAGGTATAATTTAGTGCATTCGACAAGCCAATTGGAAATTCTTAAAGCCCAAGTTCTACGAATAGACATTTGTGTCAAATTTCATCAAAGATTTAAACAAAATCGAAAAAATAGTGGCCACAGCTAAATGATCGTTAGAAAGGAAATTGAGCAGAATTAAGATGGATAAATTGCACCCTGTGTAGAATTTATCGAGCAGGGAACAATCTTGCAAAGGAAAAGGCACCCACGGTGGTATTCAGAAACCAGTAATTGTGGTAACTGGTATTGTTTTCCAACAGTTTGGTCAAGGAAATCATTTTGCAAACACTCGCCAACTTTGAACATCAGAATACGAGCCACGTTAAAGACCAGACTAATAATAGAAGTATCCAGTGTTTCACAACTGAGAGCATGCTCTCGGTTCCAACGAACGTCAGTCGGTTTGAAGCTAGATGTGAACGCACAGTGCCCATGACATCGTATACGTTAATAAACTCATGGATACGTATAGGGTAGCGTTACTATACATACGAGAATGGAGATATATATTATCTTAGAAAACCTGAGGTCCTATTCGCCAAACAATATTACGTCAGCACCTATGTGAACACTAACACCACGAAGATTAACAGAATTAAACAAATAATGTTTCCTGAATAGCAGAAACCTGAATTATTAAGGAGTTTTGTAAAAAGTTAAGGAAAAATGGGATCAATTGCAGGACGGAAGCGTCATTTTGTAGATAAAAATGACACGAGAGTCTACACAGTCTTCGGTGGAATGATAAAGGGAGGTAGACTTCATCCTTGACATTAATTATTTTCTGACGGGGAACAAAACGAGAAATGAGTGGACCTGGAACTTGGTACAATGTATCAGTACAAACAGTCACATCCAAACATGCAAAGAAGTTAGTCCAATCGTGGGAATTTATATGTGCTAGCAATTCCCTCATATTTGCTGATTTGAAATCACGGAGAAAACTTTATTTTGTGGCAAACGTTTCGTAAGCCTGGAGTTCAAGTTAAGAAAGAACTATAGCATGGTCAGAACTCCCAAGTGGATCTTAAGGTGACACTGACAATGGCTGACAACCTCTACATAAAATAAGATCCAGAATGTTTGATCCTCGGGTGGGAAAATCAACTACCGGTTCCCACATGCCAATATCTATGGCCTCAAGTAGGTCTTCGAACTTTGCAGGACCGGAAGGTGGAAACCAATGAACTTCAGGAAGATTGAAGTTACCTGCAATCAAGCAGTACTTCAGATTTAAGTCAGCTGCGGCGTGAAATGCCTGCGAGAGACAAAGATCGTAATCTTGCTGGCATTGGGTGGGGCGATAGACACAACGAACGAGTAAAGAGTTGTTATCTTTTAAGAAACAACTCGGAGCCAACAGCTCTCTTCTACCGCGGTAAATTGTCAAAGTCCAACGGCAGAAATGTAAGTGGTTGCTTAACATAGATACAGCTTCCTCCGCCACGGCCCTCGTGTCGATCATTCCGAATGTAAGCGTAGCCTAGAATAGAGAGTTCAGAGTCGGATACACAGGGTGTTGCCCATGTCTCTGTAACTATTACAATGTCGGGGCGGTGGATGAAAACCAGAGTCTGGAGCAAAGGCATCTTATTAAGCAGAGATCTGGCATTTAGGACGATTATTTTAAGCGGGCACGTTTTCGGTTTCTGAAACGGGACAGTTAGGCTGTCAGAGTGACTGCCTTCGGCCAAAGAAATGCTCTTTCACTTGAACCATCTGTCCGTCCCTTATTTGGAGATGTGCCTCATTGGTACTTCGTGTTTCCAGTTCTATTATTAATTGTCGCATTTTCATTTGCTCTTTCAGCCCGTATTCCGGTTGAAACTTCAGAATGCGGACCCCATAGGGTTGATTTTCTCTGTAGCAGGAGCTGTGCCTGTGCTTCATTTCCAAGATGATTTTAAGAGGTCTTGGTCGAGGATTTGAATCGGGTGTTGACAGAGCCTTCCCTATTCTATATGCCTTGAGAATGTGGATGAACTCGACGTCCGTTAGCAACGTTTGCATACAATTGAAGGAGTTCCAAGTCATGTTTTACTCGCTCCTTTGGAATTATTGACGCTGACTCTGGGACCCCTTTTATGATAACATTATGTTTTCGACTCAATCAAGCGCCCGTTTGCAACTCAGGTCTTTCAACTGAGTGAGTACTTGTAACCAGTTCACTTGGTCCGATAGGTCCAGATGAACCGGGTGTTGGGCAGGCTGGAGCCAAATCCATGTACGACTTGGTCTTCTTAGACCTTTTCCTCTTTGGCTTTACAAACTCACCAACCTCTTCAACATCGCATGTTGGTGCAACGTCCAGCAGTGATGTAGCGCTGGGTTGTAAAGCCAGATTATTGCTAATGCTGCCTGAGCTTAGTGATGATGGTGTGGAGCAAGGACTAGATGGGACACCCTTTCGAACTAGCGAACCGTCCTCTGGTTTACTGGGTTCGGTAAACGCGATGACTTTTATGTGAGTATTAGGTAAGCTTGAAGAGGCTATATATGCATACGAATTTTGTTTTGTGGTAGGTTTTTACGGACAGGAGCTTTTTTAACAGGTGGGCAAGAAATAGATTTTTAAGTTATCTTTCTTGCCTTAGATTGCCTACCTCCTGCTCCATCCCTAAGAATTTCTGTAGGAGGCTGAAACAACCCCATACAAGTTTCATCTTCGTAAGCTACATTAACTGAGCTTACTAGACTTTTTGCCCGTTTAGCGGGAGGTGAACAATTAGCAGAATAACGATAGTTGCAACTATTTTCTGCTAGTCTATTAATTCGCTGATCGAAATCCCCTGCCAATATGGCCGAATGGTTAGAGGCGTCGATAGACGGTCCTACGCGATTTTGCGGTGCATGTGCGAAACTAGGTCGCGGACCAATTTTTCGTGGCAATAAACTTAAGGCACCTGCGTTTTGCATACTTATGGGGATACAGAGCAAATGCAATTGATGTTAGAATCGCCACAAAATTAACAGAGAGTCGTTAGGATATTCAACAATAAGAATATGAAAATATAAAGACTCAGCCTTTGGTTTGAGCCCCTTTCCGCGATTGAAAGCAGATGCAGGGAGCACACAGCCGGCGTGAGTTTCAGAAATGAGCAAAGATCGAGGCTTGCAATTCCAGTTGAGATCAATCATGGGGCAGGGAAGAATCCTCAGCAGTGGAATTTTTTTAAAAGCCTCAGAATCCTTACGTCTAAGTCGCAATTTACGAACTCAGGGAATATACAGACAATTCTTTAATAATTTTCCAGCACCATGTCTTCTACACTGAGGTAGAGACTAAAAACTCGTAGGCTCGAAGGACTTGAAATTCGAAACCAATTTCAAACGACGTGCCAAATTGTGCATTCACAGAAATAAGAATTAGTACTTATGACTCTAGAAACAGCTTTATTAGCCATCAGTGGACAGTGTCAAAATTGTTATCAATCACAAAGCTTAAGTATTGATCAACCCAAGAATTTCAACTCCAGCTAGTTTGTGGTCAGGAAAACAGTGGCAAGGAACCCCAAACACAGAGCATGTGGAATACAACTCCCTGCCCGATTTTGTATAATTTTAATATATAATAATTATTTTATGCATCCATTTCCATGTTACCCTATTCGAGAGTTTTGAAAATTATTTCCCTTCATTGTAACATTTGCTTGTTTTGCTGTAACATTTGCTTGTTTTGCTACTGTCTATCTGTAAATAGGGTTTTCAAAGGCTCTGCCTATCTCCCTTATATAAACTGAATTAAATGAACGTTTATTTGTTTATGCTTCTGCTGCGTTTCCATGACGTGTTTCCCCCTTATAAAATTTATTGCTGCTGTTTCTGTTTTTAAAGATGTGTTATCTGATTCGAAATTCACAAAAAAATTTAATTTAATAGTTTTCCGTTTAGATTTGGCTTCATAAATGTATGGATGCTTATAGCAAAGCGTGAAGGTATTCGACGGTGGAGGTGATTGAATAAGCCTATTTTAACCGCACTTAGACTAAATTTTAAAGATTAAAATGTATTCAAAACAAATTTAACTATAGAAAGTATATGTTTATTTCATACTTAATTAACAAAAACATGTTGGTTCCATAGTTTAAATCAACCACTATGGATTATTGGAGGTCATATCTACACCGAAATTCCGTGCAATGTGGTGCGGTTGCCTGGAGTTTGGATTCTTAGTTATTGCTACAGCTTCATCTGCTTCTATTGCAATACTCGGTTTTATTTTACGCAAAACATTAAGTGGCAAATGCGCACTGTTTTCTGTTGGGGGCGTTCAGGCGTCAGCCAGTAATCATAACGAAATATTCATGAATTTATGGGGAGATAGTAATTTGTGTGGGCTAGTTCTTGTAATCGGTGTTGGTGGTTCCATTTTATGTGTTCTAACTTTTATTTACTTTTTTTTCAATTTATCAAAACCAACAAAGAGGTAAGACACATCCGCCTATTGATGACTTTTTCATAGCTGGAAAATATCCACACTTTCAGTATTCTTTGAAACTCTTTTTCTCTTACTCACTGGAATCTGCATCGGAATTGTTTATTTTGGAATCCATCGTTTCTGTGAGAATATTTCAGGCACAAACAAAACTATTTGTGGATCCAACCAAGCGGTTATAAACGTCAACGATCGACTTGTAAAGGTGGAATATATGTATAGCGTGTTTTATTCAGTGCAGGTATGCATTAATGGCTCCTTTAAGTAAAAATACTACTGAATTTGCTTTTAAAATAGCATGACATTTAAGTTATTACTTACCTCAAAGATTATGTTGGTTTAAGAACACTTGCTTGGGTAAACTATATTCGACCACCTTCTTAGCCCCAGCCCCGCTTAGTCCATTCTAACTCCGCTGTAAATGGAGGGATTAAAGACATTTGATAACCTGTCATGATAAGAAAGTGAGGTGCGTTTAACAGCGATATTTTTGTCGAGAACAGGCTTGAATCCTGTGTTCCAGATGAAGGTATTAAATTTGTGCCACGCACTCTAGATTGCCACACATGTTTGTTACACGAAGCCCTGTATTAACTTGTTCGGTTGGTGTCCTTTGAAAATCACTACTCAATCTTCTGTATAATAACAAAAATGGAGAAAACGGCCAGTTTTACAGGTGCTGTTAAACTGAGTCTTATTTTTGTCTCATTTGGCTAAGTGTGCAGCCTAATACTATTCTATAACCTCATGAAATTATATTTCATTAGTCTCCTGAGACTGCACTCTACTCATGATGGTACACTTGGCTTTGTATTTCGTGGAATAGAAAAAAGCGGGTTGGCTATTCGTCATCTTGTAACACACTGCTGTCATGTTAACCGATTCATAATTTCCGTGTTTGAAGCGCCATGAAGAAATCGTGCTGCCAACAAATAATCGTATGCTGGCTTATGCAAAAGGAAACCCAGAGTTTGAACAATGGTAGAACGTCGTAATGGAACTTTCTGCCTTCCAACGCCGTTGTCGACTAAGAACATGTGATTATTCTAAAAATGTTTTCTCCAACCCTAACCCAAATTACACGCTTTTGACCTTCGGCGCTTGAAAAGGTCGAATACGCGACCACCAACATATTTTGTACTTCTGAACAGTATCATAAAAGATAATTATTTCCTACGGTGTTCTTGTATTTAAGAGCGAGCACCTGTTACTACCCCATTTAGCCACCGCACTTCAGTTCCGGTGCCCGCGTCATAATTCAAATTGTCTCTGGAGCAGGAATGGAAACTAGTCAGGGTGACTTCGCAGCCCTTTCTAACTACTTGCCAAAGGTGTTAACAGTCGTGCCCAGAAGTCTTACCAACTAACAGGGTTAATACTTCCTGGATTCACTATTAGTATGCACCATGTTTGGTTCAGTCGGTATAATGGACCTGCACTGTCATGGAGCTGGGTGGTTGACCCATCTTGCACACGTTTATATTCAATCTACTGGACTGTTTTGCTAGCTGTTCGTGAAATGAATGGGTGGAATGAATTTTTGAATTGCCTTCGGTAACTCCTGCTTAAGGTATGTCAATCTAGGAAGTACTCCCTGCCCGTCCGTCTAAAGATTAAACTGCTATATGTTTTCCTGTTGTCACCCAAAAATTCATATTAAAATAGGATAACATCGATGCTTTTGACTTTGGAGCTTTCCAACCTGTGCTTTAGTATTGATTTGTTAATAAAACAGTCAATGGCGCCCCTATTGAGCTTAAGGCTCCGCTGCATTGCATACTTCGGAAGATATGGGTTTTAGACTGGGTAGGGTGGGGCGATTGGTGTTGTTTAGCCGCACTATTTCCCGCTACTCTTGTAGATGTCCGTTTCAATCCCCGAATTTTTTCTCGACTCGACTCTTATTCGATCAGCTGTCGTTTATTTTTTATGTAGTATGCCATAGCTCTTCGTTAGAGGGATAAAGGTGCAGATTTTGTCACATGGGAACGATTGATCTTTACGTGTAGACCCTTGTTCATTCAAAGTGATCTGTGCCTCTATGAAGCAGAATTCAGAAATTGATAAATATAAGGAATTGAAATGCCAACAATGCTACTATGTTTAACTAGATAGCTAGTAATTGTGTATAGTTTTCATGGAATTATGGATTTTTAACTGTCATATATGCCACTGAAATCGCATGTCATAGTTTTGAAATCATACAGGTCTATTGTTCCTCATCCCTAAGATTTGCTCAATATGTGATATCTTTCCTGGAGAAAACTTTAAGCTTTTTTCAGCTTACTGCTAAAAATCGATTTTTGGCAAGAAAAGAAAGCGCTAGTTCAATTGATTCTACTGCAAACGATTCAGTTCCTTTTCTTTCTCCAGCAAAACAAAAACTAAAATCAAAGACGAGTAACAAGTTAGCACTTCGGGTTATGTAAGAAGGGAAATTATGTCGAGATGCCCTTGCATTTTTGTGGATTATGTGACCTATCTTTTTGTGTTGAAACTTCAGTTTATGCATTTTTCTTAACTTTTAAGGTGTGCCTATGGGTCTTTATGTTGTCCTTGTTGGGAGAAATGTGCTGCAGCATCTACCGTCTACTTATGTCCGCAGGAAAGGTCAGCTATCAGCAAACTGTGGCGGCGGACAGTGAACGCTCAATTTCGAATTTGTATGCTTACAGTCGTTTGATTTAAAATTCCCGTCAACTGACTTTCCAATGCATATTTCAACTGTTTCTTGAACAAAAACTACCAACTATTGTAAAAATCTGCAGGATATGGATTTTTAAGTGAAGCATTTGTCAATATATTTACTCCTTTCAGTTTTAAACAGAGCAAATAACTGGAACTCACTGCCACGTCACTGGCATAGGTAGCCCAATTTCCCAGTTGGCATTCATCGAAAACCAATTACTCATACATATGCTTTATAAGGACTGCCCAGCAGTCAGTTGCCTCAGACTCAAGCGGTTACGGTCATGAGTCGTCTCCCAGAGTACGCAATTACTTTAGAAAATTTGCCTTTTTAAATTCCCATGAGAATCCAGCAGTGTGTCTACGACGAAACGACTGGCTTTCCGAAATGCTGCCAGTGATGGTGAATTTTTCAGTAGTCAAGACCACGCCGAATATGGTTAGGTCACCGAGTGCGCAGGAGCCCATTGAAATCGTAGAATCAAAGATGGGAGGTATTTTTAATGTCTCACAGTGGTCAACTACATACGCTCTTAGTCGAAAACAGGCTGAAATGCGAGCAGGCTCGCCCCAGACGCCTCTCAACGCATTTATTTTCAGGTTTTCGTATTATAAAGGCGCAAGCACTTGCTGTGAATGAGTCACTTGTGTACGCTCAGTTTCTGCGCTCGTTTCCTCGTAAGTGGGGCTTTCGTGCCTATTACCTGTGAAATTGCACAGGCAGTGGCTGCAGGGCATTGTATTAACTATAACAAATTACGTACGAGTGGGTAATTTACCTCTTGTCTGTGTTACCTTCTTGCTTCATTGTGTCTTGGGCTTATTTCTAGAACTTTCATTTAGCAAGCTGTTTCTTTGAGTCCTTCACGGACGTGTACAAAGAAACTGCGTTCCCTTTGTTACCGTTTAGATCGAATCTATATTTTTGAAATGGACCCTGGAGTGAATGTGTGTAGGCTGCAAAAGGCAGCTGGAGTGTCTACTAGTAAATTCGGTCCGAGCTTCACACTGATATTTCATTTTACTTAATGGTCTAGAAGAACGAAGTGAATCCGACAGCGCTCCCAGATTAGAACGAGAACGAATGTTAAGTTGCCACCTGTTTTAAATTCAACGTCATAGCTTAGGCACTAGATTAAGCCTTGATAGGAATATTTTCCAGATCAACGGCATCGAATTTGTATGAAAAATGACAAGTTTTAGCCTAAATGGTTGATAACCTCAGGTCAAGCAATGGAATAGTATCGTCCCAATAATGCAGGGGGTCTCGCGCAAAATTCCTGTAAGGGTCCCAGCCTGACCCTTATCTCCCTACAAATTAGCGCAAGGCCCCCAAATAGATGGGTTCCTAACCCGTGTCTTGCCTTGCCTTACTCGAGTACGTCGGTAGAAAAATACTTTAACGAGAGATTCTGGAAAGAGGAGACTTATCCAGTCCTCACGTGGCGTGGAACAGCCCATACCAGGGCAACTTTCGACAAATCCTGCCACCCCAAGTACTTAGTACTGAGGCCACACATTTTTATGAGAAGAGAAGCCAGTTTCGCCCTTGAAGCATTTCGTTTAATTTCATTCGAATTTCATCTGCCCCTGGGCTTCCCAACTCTCTCGAGATTGTGGGTTTGTTGAAACTAACACAACGGTTGTATATTTGAGGAGAGAACTACCAGCAAGTGGGAGCCAGCTTTCCATGAAACTGTCCTTCAGGCGTTCTTTGTGTGAAAGAACGTGGAGAAGAACCAGGACAGCATTCGGACACGGAACTCTGATTAGCACTCCAGCACTACTTATTTCAACCTTTCAAGCCCACATGCGATGGGAATAGAGTTATAGTAGATGGACGCTTCACCGATCGGTTACGGGACTCACTCGTCCCATTTTGCCTTGCGGTTCAATCTTGAACCCCGCCAGCAGCTGCACAGCGGCTAGTATTATAGACAGAGGAAAATTACCGACAAAGACAATGGAGACTGGAATGACCATTTCTGGCTTATTAACCGTTATCAGCCAGCCAATCCCAGGTGTTGTGTTACCTGAGGCTCAAACCCGCAACCTTTTGGATTAGAAGTCCAACAATCTAACCCACTGCGCCACAGGCTCGTCTAGCTGGTTAAGAATGAGAATATTTTATTCTACAGATTAGGCCTACGCTTGTTCGCAGACCTATATCCGCGACTGTCTTGGATGCTGGTTTCGAGTTCCAATCTGGAATGCCAAGCCAATGCCCTGATTGTTTTAGCGACTTGATCATCTTACCTGAGCAGGTTAAAGGACATATTCCTCCAATTATGTATTGCGACATTGGACTACTTAACGCTCGACGGCAAAATATTTTCGGTTTTGAATTCCAGATTATTAAAATTTTACGATGCATAGGGTTGAATCACGATGTCTAGTCATCCCAGCCTCCATTGTCTTTGTCGGAACTCATCACTGGAACTAGTTTCACCTTTTTTTAGATGCCTCTAATGGTGAGCGAAGACCTCTTCTTGAGACGTAGTTGAATAAACCTTTATAACAAGTACCTGAGGTTCCTGGGATGCATCTCTTTTCATTGTTCTGTAATGATTTTATAGAACAGCACCATTTGTAAATGTCCCCTTAGTCATGTGATATATGACAAGTGGACAAAGATGGTATTCTGAAGATGAGAAAGATCAGCATTCACTGACGGACGTATTAACCAGATAAGGGTTCGAGTACTAGGGCCGGTTGCTCAATACCACGAAAGAGACTGCACAAACGGGCCAGCTTATAAAATTCAACTGCTGAAGGTCCACCGGGTTCGATAATTAATCTAAGCTCATGGTCGAACTTTTGTGCCGTTCGTATTAATAATATACAACTGAAATGGGACGTTCGCGATATCAGCTTATTCTTTCTAGGGTTTTTATGATTATTCGCTATTTCCTTTAGTCAAGCGACAGAGTTCCACGCTAAAAGAACATAACTTCAGTTCGTCAACTGGAGTTCAAATATTTCATAATTTTGTGCAGCATGTCTACTGCTGTCTTCCAATGATCGGGGTTTTGATGAGCTTTACTCCTCTGGATCATGAAACAGTTATTTTATTAAACTTTTAATTAAGACACGGAAATAGGAAACCCTTCCGCGATAGTGCAAATGGCCAGACGTAACTTTCCAGAATGAAAAAATAAAATCGAATCTTAACCCTAACCTTAACATTAGCCTCCCTGGAAATTAGATCAAGGCCCCCAGAATTAGTATGGAAGGTTAATACTGCCACACCTTGTGTGTAAGTTGTCAGGGTTTAATTTTGGCATATCCCGAGTCAGGCAATACCGTCCTATGAAAATGAGTCATACGCCGAAACCTTCTGCCACGGATATTTCTTAATCTTCAACATTCACAATAAATAGTTTTTCAAATTTCTGTTATTTTCGGACCAATTACTGCTCGCGGTGAATTCAGTTTAGGGAACTACTGAGATTGATCTGAAAATGTAGGAATGAAAACTTTCGAGCCTTCGTCGATTTATTATCAAAGTGGCACATTCTTCTCCCCGGGAGACTAGGCGAAACAGCGCAATCTCGTAATACACGGCGTGGGAGACTTCCAATGATGATCAGCTAAAGGGTGTTACGGTGACGGGAACCGCAGCCGAGTCGTGCCCCCAAGGCGAAAAGAGCACTAGATGACGCACGCCAAATCAGGCCAAGCGGGCTGAGAAACACGCGTGGGAAACCAGGCAGCCAATCAGTGTGCGCAGCCGCACCGAGTACGCGTGAAGCCCTGACGCACGCGTGCGGCCCAAACAAGTTTCCGCGAGGGGATCCCAGCGTGAGATGCGGTCAATCAATGTGAACCACGTTGCAGGTCAGAAGGTCCCAGAACGCTCTCCGTGATTGTCACGCCATTGGCCGAAACTTTCGAGAATGCCCAGAACTCAATAAATAAGGGAGAGTTTATGAGCTAGGGATCGACTGTTTTCTGTCAGCCCAGAATAAAGTACTTTTTCAAGAAAGCCGCTTTGCTTTCTCTATCACAACCGTCGGGACAGAACAATGGGTCAAGCCAAAGAACAGTCAGTTGAGCACAAGCTGGTTTCGTTTGTCGGATTTCATGCAGGACATGCTCCAGTAAGTACACAGGTCAGCATACCAAGCCACTCTTATTGTTAAGGCATCTTACACCAGGCTGGTGACTGATCGTGCATAGAAGAAATGATCGATTCTAACGCGCTCAGCGAACGAAAAAAGCCTTAAAGGGACCAAAAGCTGGGAAAGTAATTGAGCAGTCCAAGGTTGACAAACTTGACAACTGAGCTCTCCTTCTCTCTCTCTCTCCATCTCTGTTCAGTAAAAAGATAGCTTCGTCTCGCCAGCCAACTCATACGAAGAAAACAATGCTACAAGATTTTTATTCGCCATATCCTTAGACGATCTTGCATATGCTACAAATAAAACTATCGAGGTTTTCCCATGAACTTATAACGTACCGTACGCCTGTTTAAAAAAACAGAAGGCATTGTTGAGTTTCCCGTTGAAGACTTACACGCCTAGCCATCGGGACTCACAAGCCAATATGCATATTACCATAGCGAAAGATTATGTCCAAAGCGCACCACCCAGCATGGTGGACGCAGAGGGTCGAGTTATCGCGTCAGATGGTAGCCTTCCAAGCCGCATGCATGTCTGGCACCATTCAAAACCTGTCGATCAAAATTTGGGCTTCCGAAGGAATGCGGTACAGTTTTTTTTTTAATCCTACGTCGAGATCCGTCTCAATTCCAGCGGAATCCTTCCAAAGTACTTTGAATCGAAAAATCGGTCGCCCTCTTTTCATCGTCAAGCCGTCGGCAGTCCTCATTGTCAATAGTGTTATCTGACCTGAATGCCTGCCTTTGATTGGCTGAAATCAGAATACAAAAACTTTGGGTTCAAACTGCGTAATTATTTACCATAGAGCACAGATACTAGCCCAGTGCCCAGACACGAATGTTTGCCGACCTTGTGCCGCTGCATAACGCAGCTGCAACGTGGGACAGTTTCGTTGCGGGTCTCGACGCACCAGGCTGCCGGCATCAAAAAGGGCTGTCAGGTTCACTGACAACAAAGCAGATCCTGGTTTAGCATACTACCAGCAGTCTCCAGTGAAATATGCGCTCAGTAGACCAGCGACAACAAGCACAGATACCAAAACTGTCAGCCTGTCCTGATGCATCACCCATTCAAAAGCATTTACGCGGCTGGCCTGTGCAATGCAACCAATCTGACTGCAGAACTTTAAGTTGCATAACTTGTGAAATGATTTACGACATTGATCTGAGTCTGCATTCACGCTTAGATTATAGTGAAGTGATCACAGGCTGGGGAGTGGGAAAATCCAGTCATTTTATGAAGTTTCACCTAAGTGACATGAAGACTACCGAGAGTGGTTAGTGCGTGTGATCTAGCCGGGAACAGTTGCTATTGGAAATATGGACCACCCTTTCAACAAGTGTGACCAGTGAACAGTTACGAAGAATCATATGATCTGCAAAAGTTTGAAGTAACTTTATATTTAAAGCTACCTGTAGTACGTGACTTGCCTCGTTAAAATGTCCTGATAGGAATTGAGACGATTACTCGTCGGCAGTTACAAGGCTGAACATTGCATTTATTCACCTAGTCTATCTGAAAAATGCCATTTTACAATAAGCATCTATTTATAAATAATTTTAGCAGCCAAAATGTTTACAAATTTGAGCAGAACTCTATGTTACCTTGTATGCTGACGGTTTCTTATGCTACTAGCCATCCTATATTAAGTTTATGCATCCACACGTGTTTTTCTTTGAAAAGAGAGCAATCTTAACCCGAGAATTTACCAACTGGAACTTGCCACACATGTAAGTAGATGTTGATCTTCATGTTAATCAGAAGCAGCAGAGTGAAATCAAGCAAATTTTTTTAGAAACACAAACTGTTTCTCGATGTCAAACATTTCGATTTGCAAAAGGCGGTAATAACGTCTACTGATAATCCTCCGTTTAAATGCCCCGGTATTTTCCTTCCCTATGCTCTTATTGTTCTATGTTACTAAGGATCGATCACCCACTAAAAACTACAGGAAATTTGGATTTGAAGTTGGACTATAAACAAAACACGTACATAATACTGTGGATATGGACGCTCACAAAACGTCATGTTAAATTTAAAGCATGGAATACTGAAGATTCCGCTTGTGTGTAATTTAGAACCGCAACGGGGAGAAGATTATCAGTCTCAGCAAAGATACGCAAAGATAAGAGTTCCGGGATCAAATTCAGATAAACGTAAAGGGCTAACCGGAACTGGTTTTTACTGTCGCTGACGTTTCGGAGAGCTTGGCCGCCTGTCAGACCTTGCTACTGCTACTTCACATTGGTCGAGGGTGCTTGTGAGCCTGCCTCTACCAGTTCTTCACTTATATGCCTTAGTTCCGGTATAAGCATCTTGTGCTGGTCTTTAGGCATGCAATGAAGCAGGAATTTATAAACCGTTAGAATGTTTAGATGCCTGTTGATAGAGTTGGCATCTGAATACCATGCCTTAAGCATAATTCGTTCAGCTTTTGAGGTTCCATGGCCTAAAATGGTCGCTCCTTGAACGTCCAAAGAGTGGCTATTCTCTCCAGCATGGACTACAAGCTGTGCGTTTGGGTTTAGCCTGCCAAGCTGCCAGTTTGTGCCCATGAAGAGCGTCTGCAATTTTCGTCCAGTTTTCCCGACGTAGCTGCAGGTCCTATCATTACATCGTATTTGGTAGGCAACTGTGGAGGATTCGGTAGGGGCCAGTCTGTCCTTAGGTTGCATAACAGGGTGTCAAATGTTCGCCTGAGGGCCATGGGTTACGCCTACTCCAGCGGGATGTAGCAGTTGAGAGACTGCCTCGGAGTTTCATTTTATGTAGGGAATGGTCCTCCAGGCTTCGGGAAGTTTAAGTTTTATTCCGAGTTAACAGAAAAATACTCGAGTTTTTTAAGTTGCAGTGAACCGCAAAACTGTACAGGGTTGGTCCCAGAGATAAATTCTGGGAGCAGAACTTTTACACCAAACAGTGCTGGGACAAATCTTACGGATTTGACACGCAACATATAATAGATGGTATATCTAATGAAACGCAAGCCACAACGTTCAAATTTGTCTTCGATTAGAAGGGATTACCTGGGTGTTGTTGTAATATTGATTATCTTGCAGCATAATGCTCAAATATTTCAATCACATTAGAATGCCCCCTTTGAACGAGCTTCTTTTCAACCTTTCACAAAAAAGCTAAATTCTGTGAAAAATGAGTAAATAATTAGTGCAAATTTATGATATTTATTTTTCGATGGTCTTATAGAGTAAATTCTATGTTTTAGAAAACATGCATATGATGTCCTTTTTATACTCATTGGGGAGCAAAGTGTGTCTTCTAATTTCGGCCTTGAATGAAAGATATAATTTGGTTGGCAAAAACATTTTTCTATTAGGACGCTTTAAAACCATTAAATATCCGTTCATGCACCATTGTGTGCTTATTAGTGCTTATTCGGCAACAGTGGTCCACAATCATTGGAAAACGTTTATGAGCCGTAGATGAAATTCCATTAAGTACATAGAAAAATGTATGATTTTTCATATAGGGAGAGCATACAACATGTAGTTTGGAGGTCATAAATGCAGCTGCTTCCCCATATCAAGTTCAAAATTATTTGGGAATGGAAATTATTTTCCAAACCGAAAGATATGCTTTCTTCGGGTATAAAATTTGGATTATTATTCTGCAAAATAATCAATAACATACCTCTTCCCAAGTAATACAGTCTAATCAGAAATATTTCAGAAGTTCGCCGAACATTTTGTGCGATATTGGGCCACAAAACTAGGAGTGTGAGTTGCAGACTTTCCATTTAATATTTCTTAAACGCATTGAAGTCAGATCAGAGGGCTTCTTTTAAGACGAAGAGCAATCTACTATGGAAGTTAGCGAATTTTTTCCGTAATAACTGAAGATTTCTAAACTTCATTTAATTTTACCTAATTGTTGGTACAGACGAATAGAAAAATATTTTTCTTGCTTAACCAGTAGCCGGTGTATAAGAGCAAATAACATTTCACAGTGCATTCGTAACGGGATCTCAAGGTAGTTGGCAGTTAGACCGCAGATTGAGAAATAACATAAGTGTTATGACTATAGATTGAACAAACACGAACTTTAAATCCAACGGGCCGCCGAAGCTTATGTTAACGAGGGTTAGGGAGGATGAAAACTATTCCGGCTATTTCCGGTTCATTAGCCGTCATCAGACAGCCATACCCAAACCCAGGTGGTGCCCTCTCTGAGGCTCGAACCCACGACCTGCTTGTCAGAAGTTCAAATCACTTACCATTGAGCCACGGGTTTGTTGTCTTGCCGGACTGATTGATGACGGCTAATGAGACAGAAATGGTCAATCCGGACTCCCTTGTCTTTGTCGGCATTCTTTGTCTGTCTTTACGGCTACTACTAGATGCTGTGCGGCTGCAGGCTCTAGATTGGGTCCCAAGGAAACATAGAACAAGTGAGTCCTTTTGGCGATCGGTGAGCGTTCATCTATGAAAGTCATTTATTGAAAATTATCCAGTAGCAATACGCGCTGACGTTTATTCTATTCACTTCAACAGTAGAAGACACCAACGTTATCATCAGACGTAGACAAGTCAACGAAGAACTTCGTGGGCTGATGGTTTTGCCGGTTTAGATCGCGAATATGCAAGACTATGAGCCCATGACGCAAAGGTTAGAACTCTAGACTTCTAACCAACAGTTCGCTGCTTCGAGCATCAGATGGCGTAACAACTACGCTTGAATATGGCTACTGAGCCAGAAATGTGCATCCTAGTCTCCTTTGTCTTTGTCGATTATGTTGTTCTGATAATATACGCAGCCGATGTGCGGCTGCTGGCGGGCTCGCGAGAGCGAGTTAGTCTCGCAACCGATCGGGGAGCGCCTCCCGCACAAAGTTTCTGGGAGTTAGTTGGGAGTGCTGGAGGTTGAGACCTACCCACCAACCAAATATGGTAGGGGACTCCCAGATCGCGGTACGCGACCGGCTCGCTCTGTTGTGGTCAGGAGTTTGATCTAGAGCCCATGTTTAAATGATTAGAGCATTAAAATGCATACCATTATAATGAAGCTTTGAGTTTCGTGGGTTAAAATCCTCAGACTAAGAAAGGGCTGGCTGATGAAGGCTACTAATTTAGAAATGACGATTCAAGTCAATTCTGTCTTTTTAGGCAGTGGTTGTTTGCTTTGAGAAAAGTCTTACACTCTGAATGACTCAATGCAAATAATTCCAATTAGAATTTAAATTTTGTCGATCTACGAGTGTGAAAGGTGAGATCTAATCGTTATGCGGTTGATCATGTTGGCCCCAGTGCCTTTTATGACCGTCCCGCAGAGAAAAACAAACATTCTTTGCTAGCAATCTCTACCTCTTTGGCCAGTAATATTTTCATGACGTGAATAGTAGGGCGGCTACCGTTCAGGTCATTTAGACTAAAATAAATTTGCCTGAGAAATATGCTAGTGAGGTTGTAAACCGATATGAGAAAAATTTATAATATCATTTTTTACTTCTTAACAGCATAAATTTGAAAGATAGTTGCGTATTTAAGAGAAAACGATGCACATCTTTGTCGTCATCGAATGGGATCTCAAGTGCTTACGTTCGAAGATCGTCTCAACAGCATCTTACCGGTTATACAAGTTACGATGGAGCTGGCCTTCCTCGACATCCTCGTCTGCTGCAAAGATTGTAGTGGCCTAAAGACCAAAGTGTTCAGAAAAGTGACAAATACGTTGCAAGTACTGAACTTTAACAGCAACCACCTAATCAGCCACAAACGCAGCTGCGTAAGGACGCTATACGGGCGTGTTGAGACGCACTGCCGTGAACCGGAAGACAAGGTTGCCGAATTACAATATCTTCGAAGGGTGTTAAGAGAAAAGAGCTGCCCGCGCAACTTCGTCAACCGATGCATGCACAAACGGGACGAACGGCATAATTGCATCGAAAATCAATACTGGCGTATGATTTCCTACGTCAAAACCGCATGGGAGGCTGTCAGCTGCCTTCTCGCGCCACTTGGAGTTGGGGTCGCACACAGACCAGAGGCCACTATTCAGCGTCAGGTTATGTGACCAAAAGATCCACTGCCACAGCAAGAAACATATGGAGGTTTGTTATCGGATCTGGAGCATTTGCATGCAAAGCAACTACGTCGGATAAACCAGACGACTGCTTCATTCGGCGAGAACCGGCCATAAATTCAAGTTTGATGAATCCGAAATTCTCGCAAGAGGGGATCATTGCGTGAGCCGCGCGTTGCTTGATTCAGTGGTTACAGGCCCCCAGTCTATTAATAAGTGCAATGACATACCCAACCCATATTTGGTGTTGAGACTCAGTTTTGCCAGAGCAATCGGCCATTCGAGGAGCGCTCAGGCAAACATATTTTCCAACACCAGTGCCGGTGAGCCAGCTTGCCAAGCAATTGCCACGCCACCCTGCAACATGGGGGACAACATTTCAGCGCGTAGCGACCCGCATACCGGATATCAAGCATTAAACGGACCAGAGCACAGTCGTCCTCGCTAAAGGGGGAGTTGTTAATTGCCGTAGGCGTGCAGTAGCATAGTGATGGCATTTTATAAATACTACAGCTCCCTGTGTACGAAGTACCCGTATCTAATGCCTTCTCTGATGATGGGTTAGAGTTGGAATCCTAAATGTCAATCGAATAAAGCTCTTGTCCCAGTGATCGCATTTACTTCTTCTCAATTACATCCTGGGACTCGCATTTTCGCTTGTATCGGCAGTAAACATGTTGACAAAAATCTTCAAGTCACCAAAATTATGTTCCATCAGATTCACACGGATGTTGTCAGAAAGCGATTTCAACGAGCTGACACAACTAACCAAACAGAACATTCAGTCTCGGTTTAACGAGTCATCGATTTCCTATGCTGAAAGAGGAAAGCACTCTGTTGACGAGCGCAGAAAACCAGATTAAAGCTCAATTTTACAAAACCGACTTTTCCATCATTTAGGTAGTAGTTAACTGAAACTTCAATTCCCATGATGAACAATAAGACTATCGCTTAAGTACTAAGTTGATCTGAGATATAAATTCGAGTTCAGTCGTTCCTTGCGGTTACGGATAATAATCAGGAATGCGCAGACCCTCCGGGTACTAATACTACTTGCTGAGATAGGATTTGTAGACACCTTGCAGTTCCGATTAAATGCTATCGTGTGTGTGCGCGCCAGCGCACACACACACACACACAGTTCAACCCAGCACTCGCATTTGCATCAGACCAGACCATAGTGTGTTATTTCCACATGATTTAACCTCACCTTCCAGTAGTATTCGTCACAGTCTCTCATTTTTTTAGCGCTGGAATAACCCGCGTGGCAGTGGTGATGATAACAACCTCCGCACAGCAGAAAGATAAATTACGCTGACCTGACTATAGCCTTTCCTTCACTGTTGCTTATTTTCGTGCCAACATCGCACCTATGCTTCGCATGGCGCATTTTTAGAAGGAACGCTCCTTCTTCACGATCGATACTAATTCCAGCAGGCTCTGTTCAGCGTCTTCGATAGGTGGGGGAGGGGGAGGTTGTTTCAAGCAAGAGTAAAGCGATCTCTGGATCAGTTTTTGTCGCCTGTGTGAGACGCTATTGAGGAGGTCTGTGTTCTTTAATGGACACACAAAGAGGTCCGAAAGGTCTCTCGCAAACTCTGTCGAATGAGTGTGCTACTAGTCATTTGCATAACCGACCTCTAGGAGGGAGGCACATCGTTTTGTAATCTACATGTTTTAAACGAGCAATCAAAGTTTCGAGTATGAGTATTCGCGACTAAATAACCGTAGAGCTGTTCATACTGCCGTGAGCATATATTTTTTGATACGTGCCTGGCATTTTTACGTGATAAGAATTTGTATTATGTTAGGATTAGCCGGAAATTGTAAAGGTTTCAAACCAAATGGCCATATAACTGATTGGAAAAACTAAAGGATGCCTTGTTACTTTATGGGCTAGAGAATAAGATCAGCACAAAGGTAACCAGAAGGCTTTCTGCCCGTCGTACCAAATTGCATCCATATGAAACGGCTTATCAAGATGCATACGTGTTGCCGGTAACTCGTCATCGGGCCGGTACAATTACGTGGATAATGAAAAACGTGAGGAATTGACAGGGTTGAGGTCAATGGGACAAGGGGAAGGGGTAGGTAGGGTAGGATGTTAGCAATGTTCGTGGGAATTAATATCTCTGTCCAGTGCGCGAGGTGAATGACTGTGAGAAGGGAGCGGGACAGCTTATGGAAACCACCTGGCGTGGTTGTCGATCACGGAAGAGAGCGCCTGTACGAGCCACTGCCTCGGCTGGTGCATACAAGTTCTAGTGACCTCAGACCGAGAGTTCAAGCCTCAAAGGTTGCGCAACCTGGCGTGGGATATGGCTGCCTGATGACGGCTAATAAGCCAGAAGTTTACATGAAGCTACCCGGGTAACCATTGAACAGGATCAGTTACCAACAGGACTTGCACTCTCGCAGCTTCTCAGCCTCTGTGCAGCAGTGTTTATGCGCGGAAAGACTGTCTGGATGTAACTGCGGTTATGCGACAGGGGATTATTGCTGTTGTAGTGGAGGATTTGTGCTGTAAATTCGCTTTTCAAAAGACAGTAGCTTGTAAGACTATGTGTCTCTGTCTTGACACCTAGACATCAAGGAATGATTTTCTCCGTCTTTTTTCTTTCTTTATTGTGAATTGGATTTAAGGGACAATGGAGTTCAAGTTCCCTTGAAAGATCCCTCTCTCGCCTCTCGGCTTAGGAGGAAAAAGGTGCTGCCTAAACTTAAAAGGACTGAAGGACCCGAATTTCCAGTCCCTTCAATATCGTCTCAGCTAGGTTGCCGGAGATCAGAGAACCCATCGTTATTCCTGAAATGTACTCGCGAATCTGGCCGTAGAAAATTTAAGTTCTTTTTTAATCAAATTCGTTACGTGTTTCCTCCTCAGTAGGTCACTGATGACGTTAATGACATATTCCTTATTAATTGATGTAAAAAGAGAGACTATGTCACAGATTACCATTATCTCGTCAGGAGTTATCTTGTTGCCTCAGAGTTCTTTAAGAAAGTTCGTTGAAGATTCGGCTATGTTCTGAGCCTCTTTTCAGCTTCTTCGAATTATTAGCAAGCCACTTAGCCAGTCCATAGACGGGTTTGCCTTCCAGCTTCACGATTGTCCGTAAAGGAACTTTTGGCTGAGAGCATGCTGGCATAACATCGAAGCTTGTGATTGCTTCTCTTTCCAGTTGTTTTTAGCCCCAGACTCTTGTAGCTTTTTCTTTCAAGCATTTTTATGGGATCAGGGTTGATGACTTTGGTTGACTGGCTTTCGTTCAGTCGCTAAGATCCCGATTGCTCACCCTTTGTATGCTAGAACAAGCACAATTTCATCATCACTCTTTAATTGTTTATTGGCTTTTCCTCGGTTGAGGAGATGTTTAGATCTTCTGCGAGTGTCGCTTCCTGTGCAGCAGTAAAATCCACTGGATGTGCAGCTCCGGTTTTGTGGCCAGATTCCTGTTGAAACACTTTAGCCTGGTCATCCGTCAGCTGTTTGGATGGGAAGTGGTGAACGCATTCCGCATTCAGGTGTTGAGCACCACCCCCTCGCTCGTCAGTAACCCTTATCGAGCTCTATTTCAAGTAATGGTGCCTTCTCCTTCTGTATACATCCAGGACACCGGGTCTGTGGATTAAAGTTTAGGGTTCGGACTTCTAAGCCACAGGGTGTAGGTAGGCCTGGTTCCCCACGGCTAATAAGCGAGAAATGGCCATTCGATTCAAATTTTTCTTTGTCGGTAATGGCGGCCGCCAGCTGCGCTGCCTCTCTTTCTTATAGATGGTTGCGTAAGACACCCAAGGCTGGCGAGAGTTCCAAACGACGCTCATATAAATATCACAACTGCCACAGTGCCTTCAAGAGGAGGCTGCTCTTTGCTCTTCCATCAGTCATTTCGAGTCTCGATAGCACGAGAAGACTGTTTGCTACAAATCTTAGCAGTAGTGCAAGTATTCTTGGAGAAATCAATAAAAACTGCATCGAAAGCAGTTCTCTTTTTATGCCGTTTTCGTCAGAAAGAAGACTATTGCCTTATCTAGCAGGGCAAAGTATCTCTCTTAGCAAATAACTGAATAGCGGATTGGTGAATGTGATTGTAGTTTTGACTCTTTGCTGCCTTCCCTTCTTTTAGTCGCTTTGCTCTGACTAAAACAGCGTCAGATGACCGCAGGCTGTTTATATGACCTGAATGGGTTGTCATGGGGCGATTGTCAGAGGTGTTACTTCGGTCGTCGTAACCGTGCAGCTGATGTACAATAATCTGAGGAGTGCTCGGCTGAAGAGAAACGTCTTGCATGTGACACAAATGTATAGTAGAGAACTGATCTCATGCAAAATGTCGAAATTTGGGAAAAATTGATCAGCTCTTGCAAATTAGCAAAATGGTGCCGGAGCCCATCATCAAATGTTTGAAAGCCTAGAAAAGGTTTCCGGTGTTCGATCAGTCTCTGAGTCCGTGCGTGACAGCGTAGCTGGCCATTGGTCCGGTTTTACTAACTTAATCCTGCTGAGGCCTGGTATCTCTTTTGCTGTCGGGATGGCAGACTCCAAAGATACACTAGGGAACCTATTTCATGCAAAAGGCCGAAATGTGCGAAATATTGAAAATCACTCACAACTGGCATCAACACATTTACCGAAACTTTGAAAAAATAATGAAGTATCGAAAATGAATTTAAAATTTAAAGAGAATGCAACAAGTATTACTACTTTGTTTAGCAATAACAAATCAGTTAAAAAAGTGGCAAATTTTGAAGAGGGGAAAAATTGCTGCAAATCTGACGAATAAATTTTAATAAAATTGTTAGGTGATAACGTAAGCTTACCATTTTGCCTATGTTAAAAGCATTAGCTTTTCGTCAATTTTATACATATTTCTGGCATTGAATTGCAATTAATTTCCCATCGTCCTTGCAATACCGGACAATATTTCACGATTTCCATTGTTTTCAATTGATTGGCAATAAATTTAGATCCTATTCTATGTGTTTAATGAGCTTTTATATATTCCTTCTAATACAGATGGCCGTTTGGTTCATATTTTTAAATTCAACCAAACAGGAAAACTCATTATCCAGAAAAATGAACCTCCACAACAGAGTTTAACAATTTATACACCTTAACTCAATTAACATCGTTTTATAATAAGTTTACTCTTTTTAAAGTGCGTTAATTAGACTATTCCCTGCGGATATATGCGGACTTTAGCTTTTGCAAAGGTTATGTCAAGGTAGAAATTTGGAAGTTTAATCGAATTTGTGACTTTCCTGCAAATGAGTGATACATTTTCTATTTAAAATGAAAGAGCTCACTTTTCATGTTTAATTGCAGCATTTTTACTACATTTGTTGGCTTTAATATTCCGCTCTAAGATTGCAAATGCACAACAGATTATCGAAATGTATACTATGATTTTGTGAAAATTGCTAATCTTCCGTTTTAAAATTCCTGATTACTGGAAAATACATTATTTAAAAAGTATCTTTTCGCATGCTTTTATTTTCACATTGCTTGTTCTAAGCGTATTTTATTACCGGTACCCATTTTTACCGTAGTAAAACACCAATACTGGTGAACAAATCAATTCTTGCGCTTTTTGCTAAAAATGTTCACCCTGCTGAATTATTTGCTTCTTCATGTGATTTTCATGAAATTCTGATCAAATTTACCTGTTCAAGGGGGATTTTTGAAACATGTCTTGCTTGTATTAAAATTATGTTATATGACAATACAAAAAACGATGGACTTTGCTCTGTGATATTTGATAGCTTATGAAATTATTTGAATGCCCGGCAACCTCAGATTTCGCCCAAATCTTGTTTTCTTTCACTATAAAAGATTGAACCTGTAGTGTTCTTTAGAAAAGGGCTTTCTGTGTCTATAATCCACTTAAAGCAAAAATAGCAAAACTAAATACACGCTAAATCTGTCACTACAATTTCAATCACCCATTTAATGAGTTACGCCATCTACTGTACACTATGTGACCCAATTCAGGAAACTTGATAAAGGACATGGAGCTTATGCATTTTATGCACCAAAACTGTTAGAAATGTTACTTATTCGTTCAGCCCATTTCGAAAAAATGTCCTTTATGCATGCAGAATGTTTTTATTGTATTTCTTCAGTCAACATTTGTATCAAGTCTGGCTGAAATCTTTGCTACCCTATATTCGGGCAACTTCATAAGTTAGGACCAGTTCCAGCCTTACTTTGCGCATATGAAATTGTTTTTTTCTTTTGAAGCGAGGGCAATTTAACCTTGTGAGTTTTACAAACCGACACACCGCACTTTAAATTTGATTAGTGGTACGGTGTTAACAGTGAGAACGAGGTTGCGAGCAAGCAAGTTATGTTTAGGAAACCAGACGTTTTATCAAATTTTCAACGTATGATTTGCAGCGCTCTATGTGATGTAAAACAACTACTGTTATGGTGCTGACGTTTACGAATGCATAATGCGGAGCTGTCACTTCGAATGGTCATTTAAAATGTTGAGCATAGGGAAAGCAAATTTTTGAATGGGCCAACTTCTGCTTATACAAAATTGAGAAACGGAATTCGCAAATCATTAACAGTTTGGGCAATATGCTACGCGTTTTGAATTCATAATCATATAACAGAGCATAAACGAAAGCAAAGAACGTGAAAATGGCGGCAATATAAATACAAAGGATAGTTATTTTGCTTGCGGTAGAGAAATTAGCCGGATGTTTCAGGAAAGTGAAAAAAATGGCAAAATGCATTTTCGGCTTCGTCGTGTAAAAAGTTAATGTACGATAACATTCTTCGGCAGAATATCTTAGTAATACATGTTTAAAAAAGTAAACTTATTATGTAATGTGATGCAAGTTATAGAAAGCATAGTCGTTGTTGTAGCTTTCGTTGGCCGTTCATTTTTCCCGGCAATTCGGGTTTCTTTTGGAATGAATCTTCAAAGATAACCCAAACGGCCGTCTACCTGAAAACAGAACGCCCAAGGACTCACTAAACCGGTAAACGCCTTCCGGGAATATCTTATTTTTTAGATTTGGATAAACATATTGCAAAGAACCTATCGTTATAGGCAAGTGATTAAAAAATGTCAAAACAACAAAGTATTCGTTAATATTTGAGGGACAACCCTAGCCCTTGAACTATCCCTAATTCCACAACCAAACCTTACCCCAAAACTCACCTTAAGCCTAATACCAGCACTTATCCCTATAGGTACCCTAAAACTAATCCTAGCCCATCCCTCAACGTAACAAATAACCCTTATATAAGTAGCCAAGTAAATGGCAATACTAACGTGGTTATACACGGCTGATAACAGCGAACAGTTAAGTTCCAAGAAACAGTTCAGAAGGATAAGATTTGATCGCTGGAACAAGAAGTGTATTGGCTTGACAATTACTATTCTCACCTGAGGCCGTCGCACATGAAGGACTGTCTCTCATGATGCGTTCGAGTGAAAATCCGAAACTTCAGGCCAATAAAACTTTTGTGGTTACATATATTTAATCCTTACCAAAAATTTATTTCAGTATAGTCAACATGGGATGTTTACGATTGCATCTTTCAATCCTATTCTTAGTTAATTTTCCCTGAGCAGCACGTCAACATGTGATCTTATGAAAACGTTTAGTTCTGTTATTTTTTCATGAGCGAAATCAAGCGAAATCCTTTTCGTTTTAATCAACTACATAGCGGAAAATACAAAAACAAGAAAAATTATAGTGTCTTCTCAAAAAAAAAACTTTGCAACACATGACTAAACATGACACACCTGAGTTTGTGCCAGACTTCAGATTACACTACTTCTGGGGGATATTTGATGGAACTAAACGAAAAACCTTCTTTTTAAACTTCACTCTGCAAATACCGCTTTATTTAACTGTTGATTTAGATACCTTTATAATTTTTGTCTAACAATTCGACACGAATTTTTGCGATTTGGACATTTTAAATTTTCTTAGTTAACTTATTATTTATAATCGATGAAACCATATTTTTGCCGATTTTAGGTTTTTCTTTATAAAGGCATCGCGCGAACCAACGCAAAAATGCATGCTACTTAAGTAAAAATTTCTTACTTAGTGAATTTTCCTACGGGCCTGACTGGGCTAGCACGCAGCACCAGAAAATATAGGAGTCAGCTTAACCGCCATTCATGGTATGGCGGGTCGATTCGACCCACTGGTTCGTGTTTTCATGCACCCTAGATGATGAACCAAAGTTAGGAACACCTCATCTCCACTGACAAGGAGCTACCTTAATGCGTCATCTACCCCGTGCGCAATGCAAAACATGCATGCTACTTAAGTAAAAATTTGTTACTTAGTGAATGGGCACACAACAATCCACCAGTTTCCCAAAGCAAAGCAGTCGCATAGCGAGTATCATCATATTTCAGAGGTCAGGGTGCATTTCTGGCTTACTAACCCTCGTCAGCTAGTCAGTATCAGTATCAGTATATTTGAGGGAGATGTAGGTGAGTCACCTTTGAATTCCCTATTTGTGCATGCGAGTTGTGGTATCAAAAAAAATAGTATCTCGATATGTTGGCGAGGCCAACATAGTGGAACATAGTTGAAAAAGAGCAGACAGTGAAAAAACTCCCGGTGATATTTAGGAGAAAAACTGTCGCCCTTGGGAGGGGGCCCAACGGGGGCATTTTGGAGGTCACATGAATCAGCCAGATTCTCCCTTGCTGATTTGCAGAGTCCGTTGAGGGATTTCAAAGGCGGAAATATATGTCCAGATCATCCTCGGTCCATTGCGGTTCGAACCAAGGGAGAACGTTCATACACCTCATGGACGACGGTCGCCAGGTCCAGCTGATGCGAATTCTCACGGTGTCACCAAGGTGTGCAAATAAGTTAAGCAGCGAAGACCTCGAGGACCCCAGCATGGGAATAATGGGAGAATGCAAGCCCTCGAACGAAAATAACAAACATAGAGAAATGTTACTCAAATATAGCTAGTAGTATCATAAATGCCATATTTTATGACGTCACACTTACAGCTTTCAGTTAGTGTTGTAGCTCGCACCATTATATCAATCTAACTTTCGCTTAAAAATCTCCAAGGAGTCCGACATAACAACATCCAGAGGAAGACTATTCCAAGCTTCGACTAGTCTTTTGGAGAAGAAGTACTTCCGAGTGTCTAGCCTTGCTCCAGTCACACGTAATTTGAGAGGATGACCTCTCAAGTTCGTTGTTTTTGCTAGCTCGAAGAAATCCCCTGGGACGAGACAACAGTCCTGGATGCGTAGTATGCGGAATGTTAGTATCAGGTCCCCCCGAAGCTGTCTATAGTGCAAGGGAAAGAGATTGAGACTCGACAGCCGTGTTTCATAAGGCTGTGAGCCATGTCCAAGGACAAGTTTGGTTGCTCGCCTTTGGACCTTTTCGAGGATGTTGATGTCCTTCGCCGCCCAGGGTCTCCAAGCTTTGATAGCGGACTCCAACTGTGGCCGCACGAATGTTCCGAGGACTTTAGCGAAGCAGTCGGTAGTGAAGGCTGCAAAAGCTCGTTTAACGAGGTACAGAATCGACATGGCTGACTTCGCTACCTTTGCGCAATGTAGAGAGGGTTTAAGCGAGGGCGTGATCAAGACTCCAAGGTCCTTTTGGACATCCACTTCTTTCAGTGGAATGCCATTCAGACTGTAAATCGTACGGTTCGAAGGTTTGCTTTTCCCGACTCGTATGATGTTGCACTTGCTCTCATTAAACGGCAAGAGCCAGTCATTTGACCATTTCTGGAGTCGATTTAAGTTTGCCTGCAAGTTCTCTGCATCAGCCGCAGTTTGAATGACGTGCCAAAGTTTGAGATCATCAGCAAACCTGGCAATATCGCAGTCCAGTTCGTTGGCACAATCGTTGATGTAGACAATGAACAAAATAGGGCCGAGAACAGAGCCTTGAGGAACACCACTCTCAACCTCAACTTTAGTCGACTGTTTTTCGCTGATATGGAAAGTTTGTGAGCGGCCAGTTAAGAAGTTTTCTATCCATGTCAGAAGTCTACCTCTTAGGCCTATGCGGTTGAGTTTATAAAGAAGGCGGTGGTGCGGCACGCTATCAAAAGCCTTTTGAAGTCTATATAGACTGCGTGCACCGTATTTCCACTATCGACTGCTTCCAGTCCAACGTTCTAAACAGTAGAGCAAATTTGTGACGCAGGATCTACCTCTACGGAAACCGTGCTGGGCTTCGGATAGCAGATTGTTATGTTCGAAGAACTGCATAAGTTGTTGCTTAATTATTTTTCCATGATTTTTGCAGCAAACCGAAGTTAGGCTGACCGGTCGATAATTGTTTTGCAGAGACCCGGCTTCCACCCTTATAAAGCGGCTTAATCCATGCGGATTTCCAGTCGGCTGGTAGACTTCCGGTCTGAAAGGATGTTTGGAAAAGCGTAGAGAGTGGTTTTGCCAACTCTCTCGCGAGCTCTTTCAACAGCTTGGCAGGTACTTCATCGGGACCCGGAGACTTAGATTCCTTTAACCCCAAAAGTTCCTTGAGGACAGTAGTCTCGGTGAAATTAACAGTCTCGACTATTGTATTCACTTCGAAGACATCGGTAGGGTGATCGTATCTCGTTTCCTTTGTGAAAAACCGACTGGAAAAATTCGAAAATGATCAGCCTTCGCACCGTCTTCAGTAAGGTCTATGCCCTCGGCGGTCCTCAGCAGGGGAATCGGATCCTTGTTCCGTGTATTCTGCCTGAGGTAACCGTAAAACAGTTTCGGGTTCACGGTGGCCCGGTTCAGCAGGTCCACTTCGAAAGCCTGTCTTGTTCTAAAAATATGGCCCTTGACCCGATTTCTCTGCATTTTTGTACGCATTTAGAGATGCAGGAGTTCCGTCCGTAAGCGATTTTTCCACAATCTCCGCTTTTGTTAACTTCGATTTTTAAAGGCCTGCGTAAGCCATCGCGGTCTGTTGTTTAACCTTTTTTTCTCAAAAATCGGACAGTGATTTTCGATGAGCCTGTGCAGTATGTCCCGGAACGTTTCCCAGTCCTCGGTTATGTTTCCAAAGAATAAAGTTTCCCACTGAGTGCGCATGAGTTCGGCTCTCATTCGACCGAAATCGCCTTGCCATATATTCCTTCTGATTGTTGTGGGTCTTGCTGGTATAAAAAATAGTGAGTACTCCCATCGCAGTACCACGTAGTCACTTTTGCTTAGCGGTGAAAGAAGTGGATGTCCAAAATGACCTTGAAGTTTGATCACGCCCTCGCTTAAACCGTCTCTACATTGCGCAAAGGTAGCGAAGTCAGCCATGTCGATTCTGTACCTCGTTAGACATGAAACTTCGTCGATGCTGTCGTGCGACTTTGTGAGAACTAGGTCCAGGCAATTGGCCTGTTGTCCTTCGTACACCCTGGTTGGAAAAGTGACGTGCTGTGTGAGACGTAGCTTTAGCGTCGTGCTCAGAAAACAACCGTCAAAGGCTAGATCAGAACTATGTGCGCAGGTCGAGCTCCAGTCGATGTGCGGCGCATTTAAGTCACCCATGATCAGGATATCCAACCGTGTAGCAATCTTTTCAAGCTCCTCTAGCAGGTAAGCATCGGCTACGGGGTCTCTTCTCGGTGGGCGGTAGACTGTCAGGACATCTAGACTTGATGTACCTGGCACTTTTACGGATAGCCATATCGCTTCGGAAGTAGACGCGAGTTTATAATTTTTGTCTAAAACTGTAAGTTCGCTTTTCACGTATGTGAGTACGCCACCTCCTTGACGCTCTTTCCTGTCTTTTCTAAAAAGTTGGAAGCCAGCCATAGTTACCTCTCGGTCGTCCACTTTTTGGGACAACCAAGTTTCTGTTACGGAAATTATATCTGGAGATAGATCGCAGATATGAATCTTAAGCTCGTCGAGCTTCGATAATATACTCTGTGCATTGGTGTACAGGAATGTTAGTTTTCGGTTGCTCGGAAAGTGCTAATGGTCGGGCGCGAGCCCCTGTTTACTGGGCCAACTGCGTGGTAATCCGGAACGGGCCTCTCCATGGGGAGAACAATGGACGATGGATCACTTGGTTGTTGTAAATAACAAAATTTGTTTCCCCCTCGCTGAGCCGCAGTCTTAGTTCGATGACAAGTTGATGGCGTTTGTTCCGCTCCGCAGGTGAGAAGTCCGGTTGAAAAAAAACTCCAGGGTTTGAGTTTTTTAACTTAAAGTGCCTCGACAGAATGAGACTGGCTTCCTGGCTACTGGTCAAGATAACTTTTAGAGGCCTAGGACGTGTTGATTCAGATTGGCTTTCGGGCCGTTTTCCAAGGCGGAAGGCTTTTTCCAGTTCAATCGACGTATTAGGTTCCAGCATATTATTCAGGAGTTCACGAAAGCGGTTAATGTCTTCAGAATATCGGTCTACTGGAGTCGCAGCCGTTGATTCAGGTAGTCCCTGTATTATGAAACTTTTTTTCTGTCCGTGGCATTTTTTGTAACTGCGACGCTGTCTTCCACTATTTGGTGGGAAGGTTTCACGTTGCGCACTGCTGATGATGGAGGGGATGCTGATTGGCTATGTGTTGGCTTTGATCCGGTTTTATTTGGTTTCGGCGAATTCCACGGGTTCGACGATTTTGAATCGCAGGTGGTAGTTTCGGTTGGGGAAATCGATTCCACTGCTTGTGCTTGGTGTGAGAATCTCAGTAGTTCCTTTGGAGGATAAGGCAATGGTCAAAGCCCCGTGTTCGAGCCTTTTTGAGGAATCTTTCGAAGTCGGTTTTCTATTGGCTTTTTCCTTTTTGGTGTCAGTTTTGCATTTTTGACGGCTTTTTTTTGTTTTTAGGCGGACTATTTTTGTCCTGCGCCGTTGGTACTTGTTGTTCGGTAGCCGTAGCAGCTGTCGAAGTTGTTGTTGGGATACCCTTTGATCGAGTATCAATGGTTTTGCTTCTGGTAAGTCATTCAGTGGACTCCTGAGTGGCATCTACTGCTTTATAGGTGCCTTTTAGGGCAGATTTTATTTGTCTTATCTCATCCTCGATCTGGTTTAGCTTTCTGGACAGTTTTTGACAGCCTCCACAAATGGCAGTGTTTTCAATAGCGTGCATATTAATTTGAGAGAGCGTTCGTCGCCGTGATGAGGTTGTCGAGTGGTTAGCGAGCGTCGCCATCGCGTTGGTGGTCGCGGGTTCAATCCCGGCTTGCGGCATGACTTTTGAATTCTTGTGTGGTGACTTAAGAAGTAACGGGTGGCTAGGTGTAGGTTCACACTATCAGCGCTTTTACACAAGCAGTATATAAATGATCTACTCCGCCTTTTTTGCAAATTAATTAAATCCCCCGAACGTTCTTAACTACTTCTGCTAGTGGAAGTTGTTAAAAATATTTGCTATTACGAGTTACTCGATATAAATTGCACAATCAATAAGACAGAATATGGATAATAAACGACTCAGCCTGTTTTGTAGATACTCCTCAGGAAGCCTGATGAGCAGTTAGAGCCTGGATTGGACTGGTAGGTTGTGTAGGCCAAGCCAAGATTTCTGGCAGGTTGCTCTATTTGGAAAACTGTCCTAGTCTAACAAAAGTCCTCGGAAACCCTGGAGAGCCGTCAGAGAATGGATTGGACTGGTAGGTTATGTAGGCCACGATTTCCGACAGTGCTCGATTTGGAGAACTCTCTTGGTCAAACCATGAGGGTATCCAAGGCAACTGAGCGGAAGATTCAATTAATTGATTCAATAATTTGAACCAATTAATGTCTGTGGACTGATTGTTTCAGTGCAAAGATTCGATTAAATTCGGTCTTCTTGTTGCTCGAAAATTCAAACCGCGCGGCAACCGTTCAGTATCTGAACTCCACAACAGTAGACCACGTACTCTCCCACGTCGTGGTCCCGTTAGGCACAAATGCATTGAAACTGTAGGGAATAAGCGCTAAAGTTATGGCTTGCAAAAATATATGGCGTCTGAGCATGGGCTATAGGATAATTTGGTCATCATGCAAGCACATCAGAGATTGATTTCAAGCAAACCTCCATTTATTATAGGAAGACGTCATTTAGATATAACCCAGCGAAATATCTTTGCGTTACAGTTGACAGCAGCGTGAAATGCCTTGTCAACTCTGGACGGGACTAAACTTATTGGTGTCCATGAATCTCCTATAGTACGTGGCCTGACTCATAAGAAGTGATAACGAAAAAATCGAGATTATACATTTAAGGTACCTAAAACGGTGATCATTTTAATTATTTGCCTAGTCCTTTCCGGAAAATGTCCTTGCTGCATGAAGACTAAATTTTTAATTTATTTTATTAGTTTAAACTATTATAAATTTGCACATCTGCGCTTGCTTTTTGTCTTTGAAGAGAGCAATTTAACCTCGAGAGTTTTTAACAAACAAGAATTACCGTGCAAGAAAACTGATTTGTTTGTCCCCTGTTAACCGCGAGCACGAGGTGGCAAACGAACCGGTTATTGTAGGCAGAGTAACGTGACCGACAAGGACAAGGGAGACTGGAATGACCATTCCTGGCTTGTTAGCCATCATCAGCCAGCCATACCCCACCCCAGGTGTTGCGGCACCCGTAACTCCAACTCATGGTCTATTGGTTAGAAGTCCAAGAGTCTTACCCACTGCGTCAGCGGGGCTTGAAAGTGAGCCCCAAGGTACAACGGGATGAGTGAGTCCTGTAACTGATCTGTGAGCGCCTACTTACCATAGTTACTATTGCCAATCGAAACTGGCCACCAACGAGCTCGTGGCGCAGTGGGTTAGAGCCTTTGACTTCTAACCAACAGGTCGCGAGTTCGAGCCTCGGGCGCCACAGCGCCTGGGGTTGGGTATGGCTGGCTGATGACGGCTAATAAGCCAGAAATGGCCATTCCAGTCTCCCTTGTCTTTGTCGGTCATGTTATTCTGCCTATATCCTTAGCTGCCTTACGGCTGCTGGCGGGGCTTGAGAGTTAGCCCCAAGGCACAACGGGACGAGTGAGTCCTGTAACCGATCGGTGAGCGCCCCATTACCATTGTCAATATTCCCGATCGAAACTGGCAAGACAACGAGCTCGTGGCGCAATGGGTAGAGCGTTGGTCTTCTGCCCAACAAGGTCGCGAGTTCGAGGCTTGGGCGCCGCAGTGCCTGGGTTTGGGTATGGCTGGCTGATGACGGCTAATAAGCCAGAAATGGCCATTTCAGTCTCCCTTGTCTTTCTTGTTCATGGTATTCTGCCTATATCCATTACCACTGTGCGGCTGCTGACGGGACTCAATACTGAGCCCCACGGAACGATGGGATGAGTGAGTCCTGTAACCGATTGGTGAGCGCCTACTACCATAGGTTATTTTTAGGCAAACGGACGTTTTATAACTTTTTAAGCGTCCGATCTGTAAATAGTTTTGATTCCGTGAGCTAGCATGCAGAAATGACGACTACACGCCACCCCTTGTTTAAATTTGTCGAGATCGTCTTGACATTTGCGAACTTCCTCATCATGGCAGCACCGGTAGCAGCAAGACGGCCAGAGACGCGTGCTTCGTCGATCGTATGTTGCCTCATGACGCAATTGTGAGAGATTCGGCTCGTTGGTTAGTCCCCTGGCAACCTCTTGGTTTTCTGACAACTAGCAGCATACGGTCAGAATGGTGACTCGTTCAACACTAACTGCCTGATGGCAGCTTATAAATATGAAGTGGTTATTCCGCTGAAACAGGGGGGGGGGGGGTCGGACTCTACTATTCATGACAACTTTCGAACCGCAGTGGAAAAGCTTTTGCGTGAAGGGTTTGCACTAAGTTTGGGCTTTAATTTCTGAAAAATTAAACATCTGCAACCCTGATTATAGGCCTGAGCATGCATCCAAAACGTCGGACGAATAAAGTTCTTGCTCTAGTGACCACGTCTACCTCTTCTCAGACATCTCACCTTCCAACGCCGGAACAATTGATTTTACTATGACTTTGAAATCAATCCTGCCCTAATTACCACTAACACTTACTACCCGGAGCTCTTGCTGTTATGCAAGCAGTATTTTTGTCCCGCAATACCTCGCCTGCAAGGGACAGGATTGAATTCAGACATTTCGTAACAGTCAGAAATGCAACCACTTTTCTGATATTTGGAAAGTGGGCAGAATCGACGAACGACATGGGGGCGACAGTGCGGTCACAAGTATCATCATGGAAAATGAGCATGACACTGATGCTATGGTCACAATTGCACAGTTATTGCAAGAAAACCACAGAACGTTTTCTGGCTTTTTCATGGCCTTACTTTATAATTTATTTGACCCGCGTGCGCGTGGTGATTATCTGGAGCAATCCTGTTTGAGCATTCCAATTGATTTATCAGCATTGGTTGGATTCATACGTTGCAGGAAGCTAGGTGGATAGCTTGACCCAGGTTGATTTAAACTCACGACTCCCGGTGGGGCCTCGTAGCTCAGTTGGCTAGAGCGTTGGCTCTCCTAAAGCATTCCCCTTGCTGGCGTGGGTTCGAATCCCACCCCGAGGCAACCGAGTTTTTCACAAGTGCGTCCAACGAATTATTCAAATCGGACAAAATCCTCTACTAATTAATTTTGCCTGGTAGTCATCTGGTGGATTCTAGATTGATTGCTTAGGAAATCCTGCTTGGGCAGTCAGCGTACTGTATCAGAATTGGTGGATTCCATACGTTGCAGTAGGCTGGGTGGGTAACTTGACCCAAGTGTGATTAAACTCACGGGTCCCGGTGGGGCCTCGTAGCTCAGTTTGCTAGAGCGCTGCCTATACTGAAGCCTTCCCCTTCCTGGCATGGATTCGAATCCCAGCGAGGCCGCCGAGTTTTTCACAATAAGGTCACATGAATAATGCACATCTGTCCAAATCCCTAAATACTCACTGAATAAATCATGCATAATTACTTAACATTATGTGTTATGGAAAGACTGGAATTATTACTTGCCATTTATAATCAAATATTTTAGAAACTTTTTGGCAGGTTTTAAGTTTGTTTAAGAGAGTTCAATTTAAAATACTGTGGCCATCTCTGACCAAAGCGACCCTCGGAATAAACACCCAATAGCCGGTATTGTGAGGGGGAAAGCAACTGCCATCTCTTCTTGTGACATTTCACTTCTCTTGGAGGAATCGTCAACTCTAACAAGTGGACTATTTAACTAAATGTTCCGGGTCAGTGGCAAGGAAATAAAATCGATTGTTTGCAAATGTCTTCATCTAGATAAATGTGTATATTAGCGAGTTGAAGAGTAATCCTTGTTAATTACATAATTTTATCTACAGATGCTCATTTTGCTTTTGTTATTACTGGTAATATTTTATGCGATAGGGTCGATTTGTAGTCGGTTATGTTAGTTTAAATATTTTTTTAGGGCTGCTTTCACTGATATTACGATATGAGCAGTAGAGTGTGATCGTTCATTCTGAGCCGACCATAACGCCCGACCTTTATTGTATGCCCAGTTCAGTGAGTCCCTTTTTTCGAAGTGTGTTTTTACTGTCTGTTCTCAGTCAGAATGATATTTGAAAACCAAATAAGCCTTAAGTTACGTTGTCACGGTTATATACAAAAATAGACTATAAAAAACTGTAAATGTGATAAGCCTTCTATAAGGATAACATTTTGCAGACAAAACGTTATTTTGCCGAATAAAATTATTTTCTTTGTTCGGTTATACTTTTCCTCATTTGTGCTTCCTTCAAAATGAACGACTGGGTTTTCCTTCCCTTTATCCTTAGACAACTTTCTATCCAAACACAGGAGAAGCTGGCAAATTTTATTTCTTGCAGCGAAGTGGACTTGTTGACTGGTATCATACTCGAACTGAAAACAGACCATTCGTTTGTCGGAGAAAGTGAATATTTACACGAATTTTCAATATCCACAAGTAGAGGAATTGCGTTTTTTTCATTACTGTAAGATAGTATTTGAGTAAATCTATAAGTAAGGCTCTATATTTCTTCTCTCGTGGTTTTTACGGACTTATCAAAAATTGCAAAATGACTCACTAGCCTGCAATGTCACTGACCCAACCAATCAAAATTTGCTCTTTCGGTCAATCAGAGCAACTCTCCTTCAAGTTAGTTAACATCATCGCAGAAAGTTTTCATTATTAAGAGGAATTTTCAAGGTCTGTTGGCATGCCTGCTTTTCTCTTGTCGTGGTAACATTCATTTCCACTCGTTCTGCAGCCAATTTAATAAGCATATATCGTTCTCTCAGAGTTGACCATTCTGTCATCGGAACCGATGCTTGAATTAGGTAAGTTAAAAAAAAACTTGGCCTCAAGTTCATTCCTCCTTTTCATAAGTTACCCATACTCTTTTTTGCCACTCTTCCCTGCTATCGACTCTGTAAATTTTGCATGTACCATTTCTTTTTATGCTCCATGCCGCTGCGCCTTAGTTCCTTCCAGTAAGGTCCTGTCCGTTTATGAAATTAAAAAAAGAACAAGACTGATCGAACAACGGGAACAGTTTATTGACCACTTGGAGCTCTCGAACGCGTGCAGGTGTACATTGTCAGCACTGCCAACAGCAACAGAGCGGGAGGGAGGGAGGGAGGGAGGAGGGAGGGAGGAGGAGGAGGAGGAGGGAGGAGGGAGAGAGAGAGAGAGAGAGAGAGAGAGAGAGAGAGAGAGAGAGAGAGAGAGAGAGAGAGAGAGAATGTACTGTACCTGGTTATACAGTCATATATTCAGTGCAAACTTGGCGGATTTTGTCGTGGGTGTAACAAAAGCCCATAGGTTCTCCCTCACGTTCCCAGCCTTCAGGAATCGAAAGACACTGATTGTAATCTAAGTGGCAACATAACAAAACACCTGCTGATGCCAAAATAAAATTTTAGGGCAGTTTTCCGCTCTAGCTACTGTACTAACAACTCTCGGCACCTTGCCAAAAATCCAACATGCTCTTTGTGCATAACTCGTTTGTTTTCTCCATGTATGGCCTATTTCACATTTTCCTCGTGGAAGGGCACGTTTTTATCGGGGTGCAGGCTGCCTTGTGCTAAATTCCAGGGGTTAAGTGAAAGTGTTGCGAAAATCGGTGAACATCCTCGACACCGACGGTCGAACTCTCAAGGGTTATGGTTATGGTTGGGAGTGTGGTAAACATAAGGACGCTGGAATCCGTACTAAATGGGACTTAAGCGCAAGGCCACCTGTAGGACTTAAATCCGGGTCCAACCTTCGCTCCTAGCGAAATCACGCCAAATGCATCACATATCTAATGCCGGCATAATAATTTCACTTAAAGAATTGACTTCTTAAAAAAGGTTTCTGAAATTACATTTTTATGTTTTTTTGGAGAGGGAGTTTTAATAATTAGCTGGAGTTCGAGCCGCAAAACTTGTGGTTGTATATGACTGGCTGACGACGGCTAGCAAACCAGAAATATGGTCATTCCAGTCTTTCTTGTCTTTGCCAGGCATATTCATATACCTATTCTTCTACTAGCCGCTGTACAGCTGCTGGCGTGGTTGGAGAGTGAGCCTAAAGGCAGAGCGGAAAAAGTGACTTCCGTTAGCGATCGGTGAGCGTTCATCAAACGAATGAATGTCACAACATCCTTTTTAACTAGGATATATGAGTTTTAACAGACCTTGAGAATACCATTTAAAAGATAAATTAACTGAAATGCGTACTTTTTAAATGAATATAATAAACACAGTTTGTTAGAGAGTCGGCGCAATAATGTCAGCGAGTAGTGATGTTCAAATATATTTTAATTATATTAACGCTACGGAAACGCATGTAAGTAGATGTTATAGTTACAAAACATCCAAATATGTAAAGGATTTTGGCAGATTTGAATAATTCATTTGACTCAGCATACCATCGCTTACCAAGCCCTGTCTAATCGTGCGTGGAAACTGTGATATTCTGAGGTATTTAATGATGTTGAGGGTTTTGTGTATGTATTGGTGGAGTTGGTGTGTGCTCGATCCCGCCTCCGGTCTTTTCTCTGTCTTTACATCGGGCGCAGGCGGGTGAGGGAGGGTGAGTGCGGTAGCTGCAGTGCAAGTCTACTAGCACTTAAATCTAATCGATGCGCACGTCAACCTCCCTGTATCAGCATGCTGTGGAGCATACGGTGGACATCACTGGACTATGACGGTCAAAATTCCATTGTATTAAGGACACTAAAACATTTAATCCCCTGAAATCTGGTACAAGACTGTAAAACAGGCACAATTTAATGACGTCATAAAATGCGTGCTCCCTTGTCCTCGGATAAAGAATATTTATGAAATTAACCGTTCAATAACAAATGGCCAAGGGCAATCAAATGGACCAGGAAGTGCTGTTTAAGCATGCGATTGTGCCTGGTGTGCGACGGGGGGTGGGCAAAGGGAAATTGTATAGGAGGAGGATTTGGATTAGAACGGAACCTTGTCAGCCGTGATTACAACAGCACAACATGGACTCTTAGCCAGCCAGGTGTAGAGATTGAATGGATGGGAGGAGAGAGGGACTGAGGTTATTTCCTCCACCGGGGCTCAACATAGTAATTCGGGATGGATCACTTGATACAACTGCCTACAAAATAAGGGTTTTCTCTTCCGTAGGGCTGCATCTTCTGAAAAGCTGTGGGAGACGCCTAGCTTTCGACCTAAGTAGGACTTTAAACGCTGCTATTGGATCTGTCGTGGTCCCCTTCCGCGATCAGCGCCACCACCACTAACTCATTATACCTTCGCTTACCATGGTAATCGAAGGTATGGAATGGCATGGAATGCCAACGGAAAGGCAACCTTGGCTGACCTGGAGTCAGCTGTAACGAAACGACTCGAAACGATCCCTTGATACACTGACAAAGCGTATACAGAAACAAAACTGTACAACGCAAACCTGCGGTAAGTATAACTCTAAGACTAATTAACAATAATTTTTTGTACATTGTAGACAACATATGTGGACCGTCGTCCCAGGACCCTCCGGGTTCTTCTGCATCGCCGATGGATAGCCCCAACAACTCCTATGACCTGTGAAGCAATTCTTTCAGCATTTGTACATATATTTTTTTTTCTAATTTTTTTACAATATACACTTAATATGAAACAAACTTTCGCATTTCACGTTTAATCCATGTTGAAGGAGGGTCGCTTAATAGTGTGACGGTCACTCGGTCCGATGATTATAATTTGGTCGTTCGAATTAAGCGATAATAAGAGAGTTAAATCGTAAATGGAGAAGAAAAAACTGCTACTACGAATGGATTAAGGGCGGGGGTCGTTTTTAAGCCAAATAAACAAATAACCCGCAATACTGTACTGCAAGCTGCCGCCATTTTTGAGTATCTCGAAAATTCGATATCGCCTCGATATAAATCCGCCGGACAAAATCGCTGTAGACTCGATATACCTATAGCGAAAAATCGATATCGCCCCGCTATCGCCTCGATATACGCTTGCTGCTAGGGCAGGCCCTATCTTATCACGTGTGAAAAATTCTGCCCATTCCCGTGAGCAGATCACATGCTTGCAACGCCATGGCGTCGATCGATATTTCTCTCTTCATCGATTGGTTGCAGGTTAACCTATTTTGCAGCTGGTCGAGCAATACTAGCGTCGGACACGGCTAGCTGTGGGACTTTGCCTGGAGAAACAGTTTACAGCAAAAACTTGCGGACCTCTTGTACACTCTTCTGTTCAGTAAAAGCTTTTCCTACCTAACCCGTCTTCCCTGACTGCTGATTTAGGGAACCTTCGTGTTTTATTCACCACACGACTTCGACAGACCCACCAAATGACTATATGTACAGTATAATTAGCCACTGCAAGTACAAAAATACCACTGTCAGTGTATTTATATATTTTAATGCACAAAACTGTTGAGTTATTCTAATGATGGTAAAGTCCGCTGATTTTCAGAGCGTCCTAGGAATGTCAAAGAGTGCTTTGCGGTCTTCAGTATCCTGACTTACTTCCAATACTCACGAGTTGGTAAGTTGTTTTTGTCAAAGCCTTTCAAGTAAGACGGTACATGAAAGTTTTTGTCTATGCAGTGTCCTCTTGGACGTCTTTTTATTGTACAGACGGTGGTTTGGGCCATATTTAGAGGATCATCCAAACAAAAAAATATGATCAATTTGATCCAATTGTGAAAAACTTGGCAGCCTCGGTAGGATTCAAACCCACGCCAGCAATGGGGAAGGCTTTAGTACAGTCAATGTTCTAGCCAACTAATCTAAGAGGCCCCACCGGAAGCCGTGAGTTTAATCACACTTGGGTCAAGTTATCCGCAAGTGGGTCAAAGGAATTATTCAAATCTGCCAAAATACTCTACCAATTAATGGTGCCTGGTAGTCATCTGGTGGATTCTAGATTGATTGTTTAGGAAAACCTGCTTGATCAGTCAGCTTACTATAGAAGAATTGGTGGATTCCATACTTTGCTGTAGGCTGGGCGGGCAATTTGACCCAAGTGTGATTAAACTCACGGCTCCCGTGGGTCGAAGGAATCCCAATATGTCACTACGTTTGGGATACTTTGCTACGCACTGTATGTATGTTTGCTCTCAAAGAGCCTACTCTGCTGGCTTGAAGTTGATTAACGGATAAAAAGCCAGATATTTTAACAGCATGCACACTTGGGCTCCAAGAACACTTTACGAGGAACATATGTGGAAAGCTTCCCTGGAATAGAGCACAATAAGCAGAATTTACCCATTTTGCTCAAAGTAGAAGGTTAGGAATAGCAAACTACGCTTTAATTTTAGATACCAAGACCAGCTAGAAATACATACAGAAGGAGATTCAATCGCCTGCATGGAACCGAGACAGAAATTATGTACTCGAGAAAACAGTCATTATTTTCCCTGCATACAGACTGCATTTAAGGGGAAAACTATGATGAAGATATGATGGCATGCTTCTTATTATTTTCCTTTATTTTCGTGACTTAATTCACCGAGCCCTTAGCCTACTGGTTAGTGTTGTTCTTCTACTCAGCAGGTCATGGTTTCAAACCTGGGGTGGTGCACCATATGCGGTTGGGTATAGCTGGCTACCAGTCTCCCTTGTCTTTGTCGGTAACGATTATCAATATTTTTGTTCCAAAAAGAGCACTGATAAAATGTTCACCACAGTCTAGTTAAACTGACAGCACCCAAAATATTGGCACACATTAAATGAGCTGCTTTTCAACTAAACGCAGTAATCAAGCCTTTTAAATATACTTCCAGTTCTGACTGCTGCGTAGTCAAGAGTGCAAGAAAAGGCCAGTTTCTGCTCTAGATGCATCTACAGAGTGAGCTTATCGCACCGCTACGAACATCTGACCTAGTTGCGTAGGAGAAGAGAGGAAGTGAGACGCTAGTTGGGAGGATAGTGCATTCTGTGCAGAACCATTGTAGTAGGGGTTGGAAGAGGTTGGCTGGCGGTTGAGGGCACGTCCTGCCGCTGCAGCCGCGACGTCCCAAGTGTTCGAGACCGCCCGTACTTGTCACAGGGTATCCAGCAAGGTTATGTATGAGTCAGGGTTGAAGATGATTGGCCGCTTTGGACAGTCGAGGATCAGACAGCCACTGGTGCGCACGTGCATGTGGACGCGAGAGGTTCAGCGTTCAACATGCAGATGACGTTGGATCACTAAACGCTCCTGGCTATATGGAATAGAAGACTCGACAACTGCAGTAACTGAGAGTCCCTTTTAATGACTTTAAAGTGACTGCCGCCACCTAGGAGTCCCCTAGACACTGGTTGAGGTACAAAACGGACCAGACAAGCTCGACAGGTTGGTAAACGCTACACCCGGCTAACATTACCATACCTATCGAGTTCTTAACGAGGTGGGTTGATGTGATAAGCGAGTTGCCTAGGCTACCACAGTACTTCTAGCTGTATGATAATGATCACCTAGTCCTGCAGTTGAGTGAGACCACCTCAACTAGACTACTCAATGCAGAGGCAATAAACCTCGGCAAAGATTATTTGCTAATTTTGGCTCCGCATAGTCTTTAATAGATTATAGTTAGGTAACCAATTCAGAAGCTTTCAAGGGGGGTATCATGCAGTCGTGCGGTAGAAAAAGTGGATAGGAAGGCTGTATCCAGACGATTGGTAAGAGTCAGTGTTGAGTGGTTGGTACAATCTCTTTTTCGTCAAAAATGGATCCTTAGTGGAGACATCCATGGCGGACTTTGCTGCAAAAGGAACTAGGCCAAAACGGACACAGATCGGCTCGTGGCAGGCGTTATCTAGATGCGCAGAGCCTGTACGAGCTCACAGTAACTATCGTACGTGGTATGCACTGGACACAGGATTTCACTCTGCATGAGTCACTGCGTCCAATCCCATCACTGGCTATTTGACAGACTCAGAGAGCAGTCTGGTGTTTGAAAGAGGGAAGAGAAGGGGAGTGCGCCTGACACTATCCCCGCGACCCATCAGACGTTGAATCTACCATGAGGCTCAAAGGGTCGTGATTGAGAAGGTTTCCGACTGAAAGGCCAGCTCGTTACCTCTCAGGATTGGGTGTCAAGCTGCACTGACGCCTTCCCACTGTGGAATCTTCTCGGTCACCCATCCATGTGAGATAAGAAGCTCACTTATTGTAGCCCGGTACACCTGAAGCAGAAACTAGGTCATGAGTGTTGTCCGCGTAGACGGTAATTCAGCTTTGTCAGTGACAACAATATCACACGCCTCTGGTCATCTTGACTTTGCCATACCATCAAACTATGCTGGATGAGGGTTGAGAAAGTGCAGTAGATGCTGCATGAAAGTCAAACTGGGTATAAACTGAGTCGCCTGTATGTCTCCGGTGCTGTGCCCCAGTCCGTGGGGCATGCGATGAAAGTCACCGCTTGAAATGTCGAACTGCCTGGTACAGCACGTACGCGATGATTTATTGCACGATCTGCGAAGCTAAGGAATCAACACAGCCCTCGCTCCACGGTGCACCTGCTCCTCCGAAGCCATCATGCTGTCCGACAGGGCTAGGAAAGTAGAGCAGGTCACAAAGACGTCCAAGTTGAAGCAGTGGATAACAAAGGGTGGTTTGAATGTAAAACAGAGCAAAATGAACTGCCGGTTAATTAGCTGAGGCTTTCGAGTAATAGCGTTCCACGGAAAACAACGGTGAGGGAGCCCGCCAGGTCACTAAAATCGCATACGATTTAACAATGAGATCGCAAGTGGGAGCCAAGTGATGCGTGAGGCTGGTTGCCTCCTCTACGAAAGGCAGTCACGTCTTTGTTGCTATTTCATGAGATAATGAAACTACTGTAGGTAGGCCCGAAAAAATTCTTGGAGAAATTCTGACGTGATGTACGCAAAGTGTCCAGTTACTATGCAATGGCCAGCTATACAGGAAGTTAGATGGTGTAACGATAGTTTCACCCTTTAAACAATTTCTCACAAATGTTTTCATGGGCAAGATCGAGGAATCGAGTCTTAAGAACAGCATGGCTCAACTCGAATTTTACGGTTAGAACGTGGATGACTTCTTCTGCCTGACAGATAATAGCCCCGACACAGACGCCCTGGTCGGGAAGTTTAACAGAGTGCATCCCTCGCTCAAATTTTCTGCAGAGTCTGAGATGGGGAACTAAATTGCGTTCCTTGATAACCTTTTACAAAGGCAAGAGGATGGATCTATTCAACTTAGGGTATTCTGAAAGAAACCCTGGATGGGGCAATACATTTAATTTAACAGTTTTGTTCTCCGGAGTATAAAGCGAAAGTTAGTCCAGGGACTAGCAGCGAGAGTGCGACGCATCTGCCGCAGCTGCAGGACACACTTCGTTAAAAAGGATCGCAGAAAAATTCACCCTCCGAGATGTTGGAGAGCGCACTACAAAGCCTATCACCTTCACCGCATACAACAAAGACGTGTTCATAAGACCGCCCTTCGTAGGGGATGCAACCAGCAAACAAGTAAGACGCACCTGAAAACAGCCACCCCCGCGGAGAACCCACAGGTATTCTTTACGAACTCTTCCCTCCTACGCGTGGAGGGTAAAGATCGAATCCTGTTGAGGGTAAAATCAATGTGTATTTATTCATTCACTTGCTCCTGTGGAGCAGGATACATTGACCGTACAACGAGGCATCTTGAAAAAAGGGTACGTGAACCCATACCTGCCGGGTTAGGTAAAGGTGAAACTATATCAATATCGAGTTCAATTATCCCCATCTAATTGATACTCACCACAACGTTGATCCCAAAGAAGCCTTTCGGGTTGTCTACCGGACAACAGCCAACTTCTCTAAAGGCCTACGCCAACGAGCGCTCGCGACAGCCGAGGCAGTGGCCATGAAGACGGTCGTACAGGTGCTCTCTTTTCCGTGGCCCACACCCACGACGATCCCACCCCCTGACGACACTTTTTCACTCCGTGTACCTGACAGTGATGTTTAATCCCCATACTAAACCCTATCTTCAGCCCGTTTAATAGTCCCAATGGCCTCTATGCGCCGACATCGCCATGTAGGCGGCGTGCAGACGGGCAATATTAACGATTAGGTACTTATGAACCTTGCCGATACAAGTGATAATGTGAGTTCCTGGAAAGAATTGAGAAGTAGCAGACGCGTTTAAATGGAATTCGTAATATCTAGCGATCGCATCTACTTCTTCTCAGCTTTTAAACCCTGTCAACACTTCACATTTAATTTTCCTTGCAATTGTACCGGCCCGATGATGAGTTACCGAAAACACGTGTTTGCTGATTTGCCTTCTCGTAGTGTTCATAACGCTTGAACTCCACTCTCACTCCTTCGCATCCCAAGGTGATATGAATCAGTTACAACGTACGCGTCCTACTGATGGCTTATACTGACTCAGTTTTTACCGAGACCGACTTTTGCACCGCAACCACTGCATTTTCTGAACCCTTACGCGTGCCACACGTATGACTTGGCTCCCACTTGCGATCTCACTGTTACAGCATGATGGCTTCGCAGGAGCAGGTGCGCCGTGGAGCGAGGGCTGTGTCAATTCCTTAGCTTCCCTTCGTGCAGTAAACTATCGCGTACGTGCTGTACCAGGCAGTTTGACATCGCGTACGGCGACTTTCATCGCACAGCACCGGAGACATGCACGTAACTCAGTTTATACCCGGTTTGACTTTCTTGGGGCATCTACCACACTCTGTCAACCCGCAAAAAAGACCCACTACCACGGCAAGAAACGTCTGGAGTCTCGTTTACCGAATCTGGTGCAGTTGCAGACAAAGCAACTATATCGAAGAACCTAGGAGACTACTTCGCACGCGAATGGCCGAGTATGCGGCAGCAGTGAGGAGGAAAGACACTGACTCTCAAGCTGTGACTCATGCGACGGGACCTGCCCACATATTCCAATTTGGTGAGGCCGCAAGGGTTGACAACCACGTGAACCGCGAACTGCTTGAGTTGTGATTCTCGTGGGCGCAGTTGATTAATAATTGCAAAGCGAAACCAATGGCGTTTTGACCGTCGCAGGTGACAACTTCCACAAGGGCCTAAATGGCTCGTTGCAGCACTGACTACCTGAATGCGAATTAATTTATAGCGACAGCAGACTTGTGCAGCGTCAACTGCACTCGTTCTCTCTCTCTCACACACACACACACTCACCAGTCTCTAATGGAAAAGTTTACAAGACGACCGGAGATGGATGCGGGCACGGGCAAAACTAGACAGCCCGTCTACACGTGCCACACACAGAAACTGGTTCCTGCTGTCACACAACAGAAAATGACAAGGAGGTCTCTGCTTCGTGAATCAAACCGAAGCATCGAGTGGACATGCGAAACTTTAAGGAGTAAACAGGTTCTGCTATCAAGGAATTATGAATGGTTTAGACACTACAACTTCTGGGACATGTCTGACTCAGAAATATTGAGGTAATAGGCAGTGTGACCTTCTTATTCTTTTTCTTTTTCGTCTTCTCTTCTTCTTCTTCTTCTTCTTCTTCGGTATCTTGATAAAAGCAAGTCAGTCCTAGTCAGCAGTGAACTTGTTAGGTCCTGATGTAAACGCCAATTTTTCGCTTGTAGTAAAGCGCCTAACTGAGAAAGGAGTCGACACTTAGCTCGCTCTGATGGGCTGTAGACGCTTGTATATACCACGACGCGCAAAGTCATGGTTTTGAAGGCTGCCAAACGACAGGCTTAATCAGTTATTCTCAGGGTCTGTGAAAAATTATCCTTAGTGTAGCCCCCGCAACATTGTCATCCACTTAACCTGGCAAATCTGCAGAGTATGCGACACGCGTAGGCGGGCTTTTGGTATTGCAAGACACCGCGCCCACAGCCAGTCATTGTGGTTTTGAATTTTGTGCCATCGGAGTCAGGTGGGTGGATTAAGAGAGGGTGTCGTATATTTCTAGCAAGTCTGCCTCGGTGCATGCTAATTCGCGCGCAAGTTAACGTCCACCATCCGGTCCTCGGTGGACGTCGTCGTTCGATACGGCCAACTTGTCTTCGATACGTGGGAGTGCATAATTGAGGCGAATGTTCGCCATCGCAGGGTTGCTCGCTCGCCAGGATCATGTTTTAATTAATCTGAGCTTACGGTACTAGGGCGTAGGGGCCAATCAAACACCAGTAACGCCAACCCGGGGATGACTGCGCAGGGTTGTGTACTTCAGCGCCAGATCGATAAATCGATTGGCTGAGTTATCATCGGAGGCCCAGGGTTCAATCAATTCTGGGCTTGTCTTGCATCTGGCGTAAGTGATTATATTCGTGGTTGCGAAGTTAAACTCGCGACCCGTTTTGTGACTGTTTACAATTCATACCAAGGACAAAGAGCTTCACATTTTCAAAAATCAAATAATAAATTCAGAGAAAGAAGTGATTGGCCAATAGCTTAGCTAGAGTGCATTTCCTAGTGTTTTTTTAACCTTTTCAATTGTGTCTACATATAAAAGCAGCAATCTGACAAATCCATGCAAAGGCGTGCTTAAAAACGTCGTAGAAAGAAAGAAGATTAAAAACGGTAAAAAAAGGGGGGGTGAGAATCCAAAGACTGGAGGTTACTACGAAACGTTTAGGCTCATTGTATCCTCTTTCCTGGCCTCAGCAAATCTTTATGTTAATGGTTGTTTCAAATTCATGCCCGAGAAAAAATGTCTTTCATCTTCAGGAAAGTAAAAATAATAGGTTTACAGCAACATAGAAGAGACGAATGTAAATAAAAACCCTCTACTTTTCATCGCAGAAGCGCAATGAAAGCAGTGAACCCGGACGCATTAACAAGGCATAGTTAATATATACAAGTAATAGCACAGTGTCCACCAATGACTAGGGACAGACACGTCTCCAAAGCAGTCTCCTGCAAATTAAAATATGATAAAAAGTCAGTTTGCAAAAACTATTATGCACTTAAGCAGTTTTTAAAAGAGGTCTAGTTGAAACATAGGCCCCAATGATTGGTGCGTTTCAATTCTAGACGTATGAGAATAAAATAACGCAACCTTTAATTATGCTATTTTTGACATTACCGCTACAACTTACTATCTGTCCCTTGCCTGACGCTAGGTATTCTCAGACATTCTCACACCCGCCTACAATAACACAGTGGAAAGAATTATTGGCTGTTCATGCACTCCTTCGGTACTGTTTTGTCACGAGACGGTTAGGAGAAAGCGATTCTCCACAAAGATAAGGAAGACTGGGATGACTATTTCTGATTTATTAGCCGTCGTCAGCCTACGTGCTTAGCATCTGAGTTGCGTACCATGACCATAGTTAATTTACTTGTCCAAAAAGCGCCAAGGCAACGAGCCCATCGTTTGGGACTATCAGACCAAAAGACCCCGATTCGATCCTCAGTTGCCTTGCACTTGTGGTTGCGTAAGGCTGGCTGAGGACGGCTGATAAACCAGAAATGGCTTTTACAGACCCTATTGTCTTAGTTCAAAATATCTTTCTGCATAAATTACTGTTAGCGAGGGCTCCAGATTGAGTCCCAACGCACAACTTGCTGAAAAGGCCCCTTAAAATAGATTTATACCTTTCGGGATTGAAAATCTCACCGGAATTTAGTTTGAACATTATTTCAAGTTATCAGTTGCAGCCTCGATTCTATTAAATTCCCAATCAACCAATGAGAGCGCTCCACATATGCTTTGTTATAATCCGCCCACGTAGCGCATGGATATTCTCAACACGAGCAAATTTTGATCACCCAGCGTGATTCCTCTATGGCAAGGTGCCATTTTTTGCTTCTGCTTCCACTCCAATGCAATATCCAGTGACGTTTGACCGTGAATAGCATCGGAAAGGCTAAATGCAAAGTCATCGATAGAAGTGAAATGGTGAGTCCCAGGAGGTAGCCGAGAAAAAGGAGACACGATAACTGGAAGAAAAGCTTTATTAGTCTGACGTTTCGGATTCTCACTCGAATTTATCATCAGACACAGAGTCCGAGTCATCAACTGCATGAAAATGGCATACTGGACGTACAATTATCGGCGATTTATTTGGGAGCTGCCAATTGTGACAGGGAGGTAGTGGCCTAGCATCAAAATCCTACAAATGCTGCAAAACCTGAGCTATCTAGTACCCTTATACAACCCTCTCTCTGATGATGGATTCGAGAGGAAATCCGAAACGTCAACCTAATAAAGATCCTGTTCTTGGGGTCGTGTCCCCTTCTTCGCAGTCATCGATCTTCCTATTCATGCAACAATGGATCCATAAATCAGGCCCTGATAAATTGCAATGTGTCTATTGTAAGAGCGCGAGTACTGCATGGAATGTATGTTTATCGGGGAGCCGGTAAATAAAGAGGCAAGCATAAGCAGTCGGACTTAATATTTCCAAAAAAATTCGCAATGAATTATCAACTGCCCCCTATCATTGCATAACATAAACAGTAAGTAAGGAGTACACCATAAGTGGAGTTTGTTCAGAAAGTCAATCTGAAAATGGCAAGGACCCGACAGTATAATTGATCAACTTTTATTAAAAGTTATGCTAAGTGTTTTGCTTTTATGCAGGGTACCATTTAAAGGACGAATTCTGTGGAAAAAAACCGTTAGTTTACATGCCATCAGAGAAGCTAAATAAGGTGAGTGAACGCGGACGCATAAGCGAAGTATAGTTAACATATACAATCAACAGCGCTTAGGCCTGAAACTACCGCGGTTCGCTAAGGGTCGTGATTTGGAAGACTGCAAATGACAATTACACTCAGACCTCGCAGTTAGTCCAGTATGCGCATTTTGTGTGAAGCCATGATGCTGATGTTTGGGGGCCAGGGCATATACGTGGTACGCGCAGACGAGGTCATTAGATGCATTAGCAGATGCGCCCATTCCCAGCATTAGCACACTGACCGGATCGGACGGTGGTCTGATTCTGGGGGAGGGGAGCAAGTGAGGTCAACGGCTCAGCGTTAAAAACTGTGGTTTGGAACGTTACTACCTGATAGGATAACTAGGACCTCGTGGTCAGCCCAATTTTTGTATGTGTGGAGTAGCTGACTGGCAAACTGAGAGTCAGGCTGCAATGGCTCCATATTGATTGGAACTTAATGGTACTCCAACTCGGTAGAATCCAAGCCAGATATGGCGGCACGCCTAGGGGGTGGCTCTGGCCGCGCCAGCCATCTGCACCCTCTCCTGGGTCATGAAGTCGGGCCCAGCTGGGGGGGAGAGGGAGATAGTGTGGTAGATTCAGCACTAGTCTGCTCTCACTATAATCTATTGCACACGCAAGTTACCAACCCTATGCCAACTTACGGTTGTGCACACGGTGGACCGCGTTGGATACGACGGTCAAATTGTCTTTATAGTGTAAATAGCAAACCCCACTACTTGAGGGGATGAACATAACCCGAAAACACGTTGCAGGTTTTGCGTTCAATGACTGGTAGCAAGTTTGCCACCGGCCTGCACAGACAGGACAAGCGTACTCACATTGGACGTAGCTACTGACATCATTCCCGGGAAATTTTTCACTAGGCATTTTCTTAGTATATTTTACCAGGAATAACGGTCCTAGGTGTACCTAAGTTCGTTATCGCGAAGGCGTTTTGGATCGCAAACCTCGATGGGAACAGTAATTTGTGCGTTAAGGATGCCTTGTATGGCCGCCTTAGCAGGACACGGGATTAGAAACCGCCCACAATGCACGTGACTTTCCGTAAAATTAAAAGGAAATATATTTATGATAAAAGTGAAGATTCGAGTTAAGTGTAGGGGTAAGTCTAATTTTGAAGTTAAGATCAGAGTTGGGGCTAGGGTCAAGAGTCTCCCAGGAGTTGCGGTTTTTGTTCGTGTTAACTGCAGATTTTAGGTGTAGGGTAGAGCTACGGTTTAGATTAAGGTGACAGTTTATTTTATCTTAGGGTTAATATTAGCGTCAAGACACGTGAATATTTACCTCTCCTCGAATTTATCGCAATGCCACCAAATTTTAAGTAAGCGAGGCGTTTCATATCCCCATGTCTTGTTTACTCGGTCATACAAGGCTTGTCAGACCTAATAAATGGGTACCCAAGTTCGTTATCGCGAAGGCGGTTAGGATCACACCCGTCGATGCGAATAGGAGTTTTTGATATGACGGCTGAAAAACGGAACCAATGAGTTCCGTTAACGATCGGTGAGCGTTCATCAACGAATGCAATCAATATTCCCCATCTTAACCGACAATACAACGAGCCCGTGGCTCACTGGTTAGAGCGTTTGACTTCTGATCAACAGGTTGCTGGTTGGAGCCTCGAGTGGTGCGCCCCTTTTGGGCTGACTGATGGCTGCTAATAACCCAAAAACTGGTACCAGACTGGTACCAGCATGGTCAAATGTTACACTAATGGTTTCAAATTAGATTAAACAGTTGTGGGGGGTGTATTTAACAGGAACAGTTGCTTGGCAGAGTGGACAACTGCACACGAACAGTGATATTAGAGCACCTAAAGGCACGAAATCAATTATAAAGGAAAGGGCAAGAAATTCTGGTCGGCAGCTGTTGAAACACTTGTTGTCTGCACTTCGACATCTTGGAGTACGCGACGGGGCCGCTTAACGCATTGTGCCTATTGTACGAGATTAACTAAATCAGGCCACCGAATGCCAATGGATATGGCTGGGGTGGATTTGCTGTGGGACCATCTAGGTCTCCCCACGTGACCCCACTTTGTATCTACCTTGAGGACTACCTGAACTTCAAGTTTATTACGGAACATTTAAAGCAGCTGAACATCAGATGATAATGTCTGCTTTTTGCGGTCACTTTACAACTGGTTCCCCTATCGAACAGGTGAAGGACCATTTGCGCTCGATTTCTCAATGCTTGGCAATTGGCAGCATGACAGAGGAAAGACTTACGTGAGCTTTTTTAGTCATGATAACGAGAGAGACAGAGTGTGTGTGTGTGTGTGTGTGTGTTACGGGTTGTAGGGTTACTAGTTAGGGGTAGCACCACACAGCTAGCATTTGGTCGCTCCATTTTTCTCGTACAGGTGGTGAATGCTCCTGTGTCCGCCTCTAGAAGGTACCCAACTCTCACCTGTAGCTCCTCGAAGTTGGATTCTTCCCAGCGGCCACACCCCAGGCAACCGTCACGACCGGTGGGTTAAACCAGGTGAGGGTCTCCGGTGTTGTGTGTGCCTCCACACCCGATATGTCTGACTCCCGAACTTCCCACCTCCCCCCTCTCAAAAATTCCTACGGTGGGGGCGACAGCAACCCCGTAGGCGGCCCAGGCTAACTCGGGTAGTTCTCCCACTAAAACAACCCGTGACTCATAGTGGAGTTCGGCAGCCGTCTGGGATGTCCGAACAGCCCTATTTAGGGACAGCACTGTTTGCCTCCTCGCGGAGGAAGGGGCTAGAAAAGGTGCCCAAAACGTCTTCTGCAACCGGATATGCTCGCAGATCGTAAAATACGCGGTCGTAAAACTAAAACAAACAACAATAGCCTCCGTCCCTATTCCCCACGCCCAACCCTCGGACGCGCTCATGGTCAACACCAGGACTGGTTTGACGACAATGACGCCGACATCAGCAGCTTACTCGCGGAGAAGAATGGACTACACAAAGCCTACATGGACCTTCGGACTGATGCCACCAAAGCAGCCTTCTTCAGATGCCGGCGCCTTGTACGGCAACGGCTGCGGGGTATGCAGGATGCCTGGATGATCCGAAAGGCTGAGGAAATCCAGGGGCATGCGGACCGCAATGAAATGAAAAACTTTTTCAAAGCCATCAAGGCCATCTATGGCCCGTGTATCAAGGGGACCGCACCGCTGATCAGCTCTGACGGCACAACACTGCTGACAGAGAAATCGCAAATTCTGAAGCGCTGGGCCGAGCACTTCAGAAGTGTCCTAAGTTGCTCATCAGCCATCTCCGATGCTGCCATTGACCGGCTCCCTCAAGTGGACACGAACAATGACCTGGATCTGCCGCCTTCCCCTACCAGAAACCATCCGGGCCTTGCAGCAGATTTCAGCGGTAAAACACCGGGATCCGATGCAATTCCACTGGAAGCCTACAAGCACGGCGGGCCCCGGCTGATGGCAGAACACACTACACTCTTCCAGGAGATGTGGTGCCAGGAACAAGTGCCTAAGGATTTAAAAGACGCGACCATCGTCCATCTCTACAAGTCGAAGCGGAACCGGCAACTCTCTTAATCACAGAGGTATCTCGATGCTCAACATCGCCGGGAAGATCTTAGCCGTATCCTTCTCAATCGTCTGAACGGTCACCTAGAGAAGGGCCTGTTCCCGGAAAGCCAATGTGGCTTCCGCCGATAACGAGGAACAACCGATATGATCTTTGACGCCCGCCAGCTACAAGAGAAGTGCCAGGAGATGCAAACCCACCTATACACTACTTTCGTCGATCTGACGAAAGCCTTTGACACGGTGAATCGCGACAGACTGTGGAAAGTCATGCAGAAATTTGGCTCTCCTGAGCGGTTCACGCACATGATGTGTCAACTTCATGACGGGATGACGGCGCGCGTCACTGACAACGGGACGGTATCCGAAGCATTCGCAGTGACCAGCGGAGTGAAGCAGGGCTGCGTTTTGGCTCCCACCCTGTTCAGTCTCATGTTCTCGGCTATGCTGATGGATGCCTACCGTAATGAACAGCCTGGGATCAGCATCGCCTATAGAACTGAAGGACACCTTCTCAACAGTCGGCGTATGCAGGCTTCAACGCATGTGTCTACGACTACAGTCCATGACTAGCTCTTCGCGGACGACTGCGCTTTTAACACCGTGACGGAGGATGACATGCAAAGGAGCATGGACCTCTTCGCCACAGGCTGTGCCAATTTTGGATTAACAATCAGTACAGCACAAACGGTTGTCATGCCCCATTCGCCACCCAGCGCGGAATACAATGCTACCCAAATCAATGTCAACGGTGCTCAATTCAAAAATGTGGAAACCTTCGCTTATCTAGGAAGCACGCTGTCACGCACCACGAGAATCGATGACGAGGTTGCCCAACGGATCTCCAAATCCAGTCAGGACAATGGCCGACTGCAGGCCTACGTGTGAAATCACCACGGCGTTCACCTGAAGATCAAACTGAAGATGTACAAGGCCGTCATCTTGACAACACCCTTTTACAGAGTGGAGACCTGGACCGTCTACTCGAGCCAAGCCAGGAAGCTGAATCACTTCCATCTCAGCTGCCTCCGCAGACGCTACAACGACACTTTGAAGAAATGGCTGAAGCAACTGCAAATCAATCCGGCGAACTGGGAGGACCTCGCCCAGGATAGACCGGCATGGAGAAGATCAGTGAAGACTGGTTCAGCAATCTATGAGGCCAACCGGATCGCCACAGCCAAGGCCAAAATAGCGAAACGAAAGTCACCAGCGCCCGAGACCAACATTGTCGATGCCCAGGCCCTGCCAACATGCCTGCGCCGTCAACGCATCTTTCGCGCGCGAATCAGCCTGGTTGGACATCTTTGGACGCAATGCACCAACAATCCGACAATTCCAACTTTTACGTCAAAACCTGCCAACCCTTCTTCAGACTCCCACACCCTCCCTCCTGGCATCAATTCCATTACATCCACCATCATAGAGACCACATCTCTCGACTCATCGCCTGTTACCCCCACCACCGCAACCACCACCGCCTTCGCCTTCGCCTTCGCCTTCGCCGCCACCGTCACCACCACCAGCGATGGCAATCTCTCCAATACTTTCCTCAATGCGACCGCACCACCTTCGCCTTCACTACCACAACCACCACGATCATCACCATCAGCGATGGGGACTCTCTCTTAATCTGTCCTAAATGCGACCGCCCATCACCTCACGCATTGGCCTGGTCGGTCACTTGCGAATACATCGTACAGAGACTGGTGAACCAATGTCTGTAGCACCAACACACAGCAGAGATCGCTGCCTTCACTGCCCTCACTTTCCTCGCGCATCCAATCATCGAATGGGCCTATTCGGACACATGCGCATCCATGACAGCGGAATTCACCGCAATGCCGACAACACCGATACCTCATGCACACCCTCTGCTCCTGCCATTCTTACCGCCACTGCAACCCCCACTACCATGAATGACATCCCCCAGCCTCTTCCGATTTCTCCAGCCCACACTGTGCCCGCAACTTCAACTCACGCATCAAACCTGGTCGGTTACCAGCGAATCCATCGCATGGAGGCTGGTGGAACAGTGCCTGGGCTTCCGACATACAATCGACGCGCCCACCTCCACTGCCCTCACTGCTCCGCACATTTACACACCGCATGGGCCTATTAGGACACATGCGCCTCCACGGCAACCTGCGGTAAACCACCGGAGGTTAAGATACATCAGCGCACACCATCTACACTAATACATAGACAACACCCTCATCATCATGTACCTGAGAATATCACGGTTTCCCAGACACCGTGGCTTGGAAGGCTCCTAATCTGACGCTTACACTCAGACCACGCCGTCGGCCCAGTGTATGTGCTGTGTGTTAAGTGGCTGACCAGTGGACTGGGAGTCAAACGGCGATGGCTCCTCCATATCCCCTGATTTAGTGAATCCTGGTGTGTGCGCTATAGGGGCCGAAGACGGGTACGCCGACCCGTCAGCCAATGCGCCCACTCCCACATCAGACAATTGACCGGCTCGGACAGTGGTTTGATTGTGGGGGTGGGGGAGAGAGTGAGGTCGACGGCTCAGCGCATGTTCCTCATTATGAACAATCTGACGCGCTTGAAACTATCACGGTGCACTAAAAGCCGTGGCTTGGAAGGTTGCCAACTGACGGGATAACTCGGACCGCGTGGTCAGCCCAATGTGTGTTTTGTGTGTAGTGGCTGACTGGTGGACTGAGAGTCAGGCTGCAATGACTCCTTACTGTAGCCTTTATGGCACTCCCAGTCCATGGGATCCGAGCCAGGTGTAGTGGTACACCATAGGGGCAGCTCCGGCTGTGACATCAACCTGCATCCTCTCCCATCTCCGGTCTTCTTGACTCTGTCTTGACTCCGGGCTCAGGTGGGGGAGGAGAAGAGAGTGCGGTAGATGCATCGCAAGTCTACTATCACTTTAGACTAAATCAAGCGCAAGTCACCGTCCCTGCACCACCCTTCCGTGGACCTTACGGTAGACCTCGTCGAAATCGACGGTCGAGCTATCGTTTGTGTTTCGCATTATTTTGAAAGTTTAATTCCAAAAGTGTCAGCAAAACCTCTCCATTCACCGTGAATAAGATTGAACAAACAAACTGCTTAATAGCGAAAGATCACAAACGAATAGTCGAAGACTGTAATGATCACCATCATGAAGAATCCTCCCTGAATGACTCGCAAAATGAAAATAGAATTGGACTTCCTTCAAAACGTAACTAGCTTCGTGTGCTGATGAACTCATTGTTGTAGTTCGAATAAACAAAGAGAGTTAATAATTGGTATGGAATGGACGAACTAGGCCGACCAATGTACATAAAAGAAAATTTACAGGCAAATACAGAGCAGAAAAATAGCGGCTTAATTTGACAAGCCCACTGGACTGGTTTGTAGGTGACGAACTCAGTACAGAACCCCGGGGGTTCGGCCCCAACTAATTTATCGAATACCAGTAATGGGATCCCTCCATCAATTACTGAAGCACAGATTTTGTCGCTTTGCGCTTTTTGAGGTTTTACTAACACTGGTCAGACAGCCGTCGGGTTGATGTCTCACGTACTAGGCCAATTAGCCCTGGAAAATAATCTCAGGACCAGAATAACCATCTAAGTCCCCTGTACTCCCCCTTTGTGCTGTTATCGACCGATCACAACCGACAAGACAGCGAGCCCGTGGCTCAGTGCTAGAGCGTTTGGCTCGATGGCCAAAGGTCACGGGTTTGAATCCCGGGGGTGCACACTTAGGATTGGGTATGACCGGCTGACGACCGCTACTAAGCCAGAAATAGCCTTTCCAGTCTCCCCTATCTTTGCCGGCATTCCATCTACCGTTATCGCCTGCCTGTCGCAGTCTTTTTTCATTCCCATCGTCCATAGGCGGCGGCTTTTGCTGCTCGTTAAGTGCATCGGTGTGGGGTCCATCGATTCGCTTTGCGCGCCAGTTGATGGACAGACCCGGAGGCAGACGACTAGACGCACGCATGTGCACTGCCAATCTTGCATAGGCTTATGGGACATTGTACAGTTCTGCCAACAGCCCCCTAGATTTGCTTATTCACTTGTTTGGACAGACTTAACGCGAAAGCCGGCAACCCTACGAAACGTGACAGCCGGGAAACAAGGGAAGATTGGTTATTGTGACACAAAAGGAGTAAAAAATATTAAATTATTGAGCAATTTCCGCATTTCAAGAATGTGTCAACTGGGATGGAACATGCTGCAAATTGCGGACCACCATTCACTCTTACTCCCGGTGAAGAGGCAATAAAACATGGCTCGGTGGAGATGCCTTGTATGGCCGCCTGAACAGGGCACGGGAATAGGAAATGTAGATATGCCCGTGTCTTAGCGCTAACACTAACCCTAACATAAAACTAAACTTTCACCTTTCTCTTAACCCTAGCCCAACCCTTAGCCTAAACCTCACACAATACTAACCTTAACCCTTAGCCTAATCATGATCCTAGCCCTAACTCTGACCTTAAACTCAAGCTAAAACCTAACCCTAAACTGAACCCTGGCCCTCACCTTAATCCTAAGCGTGATTTCCTTCGACGTCAGCGCAAAGCCACGTGTACTGTGGATGGCTCCTTTTTCCGTGTCCTATTTACACGACCATATAAGGCGTTCTTGCCTATGGCTCCCTGGGAGGTAAGGAATGTAGGAATTCTGTCATGGTTGGGCATGGCGGTACACTTGTGCTAAATTACAAGGGTGGTCCATGTTCCTTCTACCTTGTCCTGTCTTGGTGTCCATACAAGGCATCCTCACCCCATGACTGCACGAGACATCAGTCCTCAGGTTTGCTCAGCCGTGTATTAAATTGTGCTCTTCAGATATAAAAAATGCGTTGTCCGGTAAGGCGTTGTACCACTCCTGTCCATGTTTCGTTTTTCGGGAGGGGCACTGCGGATGAAGCCTAGGAACCACCTCAGTTTGTCCAACTTAGAGCCACAAGTCCTTCCATTCATTTGCTTTTACACCGCAGGTTCAAAATGTGGTTATTCGATGTTATTACCTATCCTTGCGCTAAAATCCAAGAGTGGTTAATGTTAGAGGAAGCTAGGGTTAAGGGTGAGATTATAGTTAGGTAAGTTACGGTTAGTGCTAGTAATGTGTGGTGTGGAGGATCGAGTCATGTGTGTAGCACGCACAGACGGATTGCCTAATTCTGTCAGTCACTGCGCTCTCGCTCAATCAAAAGACCGGCTCAGACTATTCGTGTACGCAGGAGGGAAGAGATTAGATAGGGAAAAAGAGAAAGAGAGTTTGTGCAAAGGCAACCCTCACGACACAGGGCTCAGGTGGGTAGGGAAGGGAGAGTGTGATAGATGCATTGAAAGTGTGCCAGCTAATTCCAACGCGAATCACTGTCCTTGCGCCCAACCTGTTGTGAGGTATATGGTGGATATCGTTGGAAACACCGCTCGAACTGGTGCCGGGAGTTAGTCATAGGGTTAAGAGGAAGCGGTTGAGGGTTATTATTAGAGGTTCATTTATGTACCGTCCTCATTGTAGCGTAAGGCAGCCTGTATTACTGGGGGTCAATAGTTCCATGTCCGACTTCCGTCTTTTCGGCAACTACTAACGTGTCAAATCACAACGGTACTCAGGAATCTAATTTGGCGTGTTCGAGGAATTTCGCCTCCCGATTTGTGTTCACTGCATACTTGTCAAATGAAGGAGGCCAAACTGAAAGGTTGTGCTGCCACGAGCAGTAAAGTCTGCGTAACATTTCCGGGCAAATTAACAGAAGACAGTAGAAAACGCGGTGGACACGTCTAAACAGGAAGCGAGGAGTTATTTAAGAATGAATAGTTGATTGTTAAACAACCTGAGCACCCCACACGTGTGGCGTGCGGGAGCTCTAGTAGGGTCTTATCCATTTATCAAAAGAAGAATAGGTTAATTTTTTCGTGATTCAGCTGGATGCATCTCTCTCTCTTCGCCAACTTTTCCTCCGTTTCGTGTGCAACGGTGACTAGGTTCAGACAAAATCCAGAAATTCTATTGGCTTACACCGTTGGTGAAGGTGTTTCCGACCCCTAATGCCATACAAGGCGTCTTTTTTAAATATCCTACCCCTTCAAGGTCATTCGCGTTCACTGTTAGCGCGGTCGAGCGCGATGACCTTGCCGTCGGACCAACTGCCTTGCCCGAGTTAAGCACATCCAGACGTTTAAAACAGCCCGAATCTCCTCTACCGCATCGGGTGTAGAAACTAGAACGGTAGGCCCTTGAACTCAACCCCACCTGCTCATGATGGCGGCAAACCACCCAGCGGCCGGTTCTCTCGCTGAGATGACTTACAATTATCAGCACCTAGCTTTGCCTCGCTAGCAGTAACTGTTCTCTGGACAGCAATTCGGGCTTTTCTACAGAATAGATTCCTCCTTCTGAAGTCTTTCGTCTTCTTCTGCTAGCTGTGATTCGATCTGATTACAGTTGCAGTCAAGGCACGCCAATAACTTCAGCGTTGCAAGTGACCTTGAACACACTCTACTTGACCTCATAAGCACCCAATTTTTACGCATAAGCAGTACACAAACACTGACTGCTATACTAAGAACGTTCCACAGGTATACGAATATGCACCGATAACAAAAATATGATGTGAGAGAAATACATCCTGTCATGATAGAGCTAATGTGCACGACAGTAAGACAAGAGCGAAAGTAGTCTTTAAGAGGACATTCATCTCTGAAAGGGGATGCCGCGTACGGGTATTAAGGTCTCTGAAACGAATAAAGTTGGACTTCAACTGATCACCGGACCAAGGCAGGAGACGTATAGGACTTGAGCCTGTATCGTTTGGAATTTATAGGTATCTAGACCTTAGACATGCGTGCTAATACCCGTTTGTGTGATAATGCTTGAGCATCAGTGTCAACTCCTTCTAAAGCCATCTTGACCTCCCTGCAGTTTATACGTACACACAGACCAGGACAAGACAGCCACGCAGAAGTTAAGGGAACTGTGAAGACACGGCCCGACGACAAACTCATTCTCCGGAGCAGAAGGAGAGCCAGCAGACGGAACAGTCGTCGCAGAGGCTCATCCGCCTGTCATCGAGGTAATGACGCATTATGCTCGCCTAACAGGCCGAGACGGCGAGAGAAGAAAAATATCGATCAGACCAAGGCGTGACTAGCTCGGCGCGTCGTTTGGATTGCTGTTCACCTTAATGCATTTAACACGGGGACAGTGGTAAACCGACGAAATCTCCGAAACGTCAGCAGTCTTTCGTCGTTCTCAAATTATCTCCCAAGTTTGCTAGTCGGAGCAACGTGATTTGGGCGTAGATTTGCTTCCAGTCACTACTTCAATATCTGTTTTGATTGTGTAATTTAACTGATTGTCTCATACGACAGAAGAATTAACACATGAAGCCTGCGTTAATTCGCCAAAAATTTCTGATCGGCTACTGACCCAAATACATCGATCTAATCTCCCAGCGGACAATGAACGATCTGAACGGACAGAACTAAAACAATAAAGACAACTCAGGAAACATTGGAGCTCTCGAAATACCTAATAACTGCCCATGCAAATACATGGATAAAGAAATAACTGACAACAAAATGTTTAAAAAATCCCTTTTGAGTAAACTGCAGAATGTTAAATACCTTACACGAATTAGTGTACTATGCCATCTGACAGCTGTGGTTAGCTGTTTAATGTTTGATTCCGTATTTCAATATGGTGTTCTGGGAATGCGATGAAAACTTTTCGCTTTTGCATTGTTAACTATGCGGTTGACTACGGTGAAAAGGTGTTCGTGGATAGGAACATCTGGGGAATGAACGCTTTCATAAGGTAACCTTTCAGCGACTGGTCGGAGAATAAAAAAATGGAATATAATTACCAGCCGCAATCAAAAACCTATCAGTGAGTTTAAGCACACTTGGTGCAGTTACTCGCCCAGCCTACTGCAGCGTATGGACTCCACCAATTCTGCTAAAGTAAGCTAACTGCCCAAGCAGGATTTCCTAAGCAATCAATCTAGAATCCACCAGATGACTACCAGGCACCATTAATTAGTAGAGGATTTTGGCAGATTTGAATAATTCCTTTGACCCACTTGTGAAAAACTGAGCGGCCACGGTGGGATTCGAACTCAAGACAGCATGATCCCATCACGTCTTCAAAAACCACCTACTAATTAATGTTGCCTGGTAGTCATCTGGGGGATTCTATATTGCTCGCTGAAGAAATCCTATTTGGGCATTCGGTTTGCTGAATCAGAATTTTTAGATTTCATAAGTTGCAGTAGGCTAGGCGGGTAACGTGACCCAGGTTGATTACACTCACGGCTCTCGGTGGGGCCTCCTACCTCAGTTGGACAGAGCGTTGGCCTTCCCATTGTTCTCGTAGGTTCGAATCCCCCCGAGGCCTCCAAGGGCTTTTACAATGGGGTCAAATGAATGGGGAGGAGGTTGTGGTATGTTGGCAGCCGCGCGAGCCTACACTTCCGGCTATGGCACAGCGCCTTGAGCGAGGGCACGTTCCATTGGACCTTAAGTTGACTGATTGGTGTCTACAGCTGCTATTGGCTGCCAACCAGACAGAGAATCTTCGTTTCAAGGCGTCATCTGTCGAAGTGGGAACACCAGAGACGGTATTAGAAAATCGGATCAAAGGCTTTCGCCGGCCCCGGGCGTATGGTCATTGCAGATGCTCCCTTCCTAGACAGGAGTTCGAGTAAAACATCCGAAAGGCGGAAGAACAGTCAAACAAAGTCACAGAGGACCGTACCGATGGTCGTGTGTTCTCGGCAGCATGGGTGGCTGCACCTGGCAGGAAGCAGTCAAGGTGACTGAAGAAGGCCAGTAGGTGAAATTTTGACTTCAGTGTCGATGGTAACTTCGTATGCCATGTCGATATTTGTTGGTTTGAGAGAGGAGAATACCGCTGTAGGTTATCCGATCCTTATCCTTCTCGTATTTTCTCGATGACTCTCTTCATCGACTAGGCTGTGTGTGTGTTGTGCCCCCTAAATGGGTCACGTGGTAGATGCGTTGGACCAACACGGGGGCCACATCAGGGCACGGCATGCGTTATTCGGGTTGCGCTCCGCTAACATATGCCGAACATGGAGGTGTGTTGGCACGCTTAGGGGCGGCTAGGACTTAGGGGACCCGGCCGCGCCAGCCACCTGCGTCCTCTCCCACCTCCGGTCTTCTTGACTCTGTCTTGACACCGGGCTCAGGGTGGGGAGGAGGAGAGAGTGCGGTAGATGCAGCGCAAGTCTACTATCACTTTAAACTAAATCACGCGCAAGTCACCGTCCCTGCTCCACTTTCCCATGGAGCATACGGCGGACATCGTCGGACTACGACGGTCGAACTGTCGTGTGTGCCCCCTAAATGGGTCACGTGGTAGATGCGTTGGACCAACACGGGGGCCACATCAGGGCACGGCATGCGTTATTCGGGTTGCGCTCCCATAACAAATGCTGAACATGGAGGTGTGGTGGCACGCCTAGGGGCGGCTAGGACTTATGGGACCCGGCCGTGCCAGCCACCTGCGTCCTCTCCCGCCTCCGGTCTTCTTGACTCTGTCTTGACACCGGGCTCAGGTGGGGGAGGAGGAGAGAGTGCGGTAGATGCAGCGCAAGTCTACTATCACTTTAAACTAAATCACGCGCAAGTCATCGTCCCTGCTCAACTTTCCCATGAGCATACGGTGGACATCGTCGGACTACAACGGTCGAACTGTCGTGTGTTACGATCTGCAACCTTGGTGGTATCGAGTTTATTTTCAGAACAAATTCAGCGTTATGGATACCTATTGCTGAGTAGCTAGGTTAGACAGCAACCACCGAGAAGTCATCGGAAATTTTTTAGCATCAACAAATCCTTTCATTGTTGATTATTTTTATAATTTTAAATAAATTCGCCAGACTACATGGCCAGCATACGTGCGAGCTCAATGAATTCTTGAATTGAGCCAAAAGTAAAACACGAGATTGATAGGAGAGTTTGATTACAGTTTGTCTTCTCATAAAAGTGGGAGACCGGATTAATAGAGGCGGGGGGAATGAAAGTAACAAGGGGCAGTAAGAGTTCACAAAGGGGGGGGGGTAATGGTTCATATTATATGAACTGACCGGTGGCCCTGAGGAAGTTGGAGCTTGAAGGAAGTTTTTGTCTGCATACAACACCGGCTTATGTAACCTGATGTTAGTCGCTTCTTCTATTGCTAACCGACGCTGACCCATTGACTTTGGGGGTTTCGCGAGTTCCGGGAATTAAACATGCTGCTTTCCTCAGCCATGCCGGGTGGTGTTCCCGCATTCTTTTGAATAGGCGCCGACTTGTGCGACCAATATGACCTGATCCACGTGACTAAGTGAAGGTCTAAACTGGCAACTTATAATTACCTTCTCCGTATAAAAGAAGGCCGATAGGGAATAGTAACTGAACAATTTCTGCTGGAGGGCCCGCTAACCAGCTTGGACAAGGCCTCTTATTACCATTGGATAACCTGCTTCCAACAACTGCGCCTTCTTAATCGTTGCGTTTCTATTCCGTAATTTTTACCCATAAGAAATCTGCTCAGTACGAAAGCGTTGACACCTACTATGCATGCTACGAAGAAGGATTACATGTTTTTTAATGAGCACTAAGCAAAATGTGTACTCTTAAGATGTTTGCCTAACACTAGGTCTGTGGCGGGCGTGACCTTTTGACCTAGAAAGGATCCCTGCTGCCTTGACGCGAGGCCCTAAATCCTGAATCAGCTAACAACATGGCATCTGCTGTTGATTGGCTACCCTCAAGGTTAAAAGACGGCGTAACCAAAACACTCAATTGTTTGGACGAATTAAAACGGCCGAAACGTACAGTCTGCTATCAATAGGATTATTACGAAGCACAGGGTTTGATTCATCTTTATTGCAATATGGTACGATTCTAAGATGGTCTCTTTACTTTAAAACTTTAAAGTAAACTGAACTTGACTAAATAACTATCAACAACTGCATTCAGTGTTTTCCGATAAAAAGAACAAGATATCGGTTTTTATGCCTCTAAAAAATGCCTCCTAAAAATATATCTAGGGGAATGAATCGTTTGTGAATCCTTTTCAGGAAAAGACGACCAAAAGTATACATGTATCGGAAAAAAATGATTGCGTGCATACTTCTTAGGCAGAAATTTTCCCCAATTTTACTCTTACAGTTGGCGGAGAGTTGTTCAGTCCAAAGACAGCCTGCCGTCATGTGCGCGGTAACATGTGCTTGCATTCTACGCTAGCTAGAACTGCGATGCAAGACAGATGATCTTTTGCTATTTTAAGGCGTAACAAAAGCTCTATTCTCCTTAAGTTTAATTGCCAACTTTAAGTTTCATTGGTACTGCACTGCATAAGTACTTAAAGTAGGCATCTGTCTCCAGTGCAACTACACTCTGCAGGCAAGGTACATCAAGGACCATACACGCTTACGTAGCATAGGTATTTCTGAAGTGTTTGCCTGGTATTTGTTAGTATTCTTTTGCTATGTGTCATTGAAGAATTTAAATCGATTTAACCGTAAAGCAAATTCGGAATTTATGAATTCCTTAACCACTGTGTGGCTGTCTCGTCCTGGTGTTTGCATGCTTACCGACGCAGGACCTTGTAGGTTCGCAGGATGGTCAAGATGCCTGTTGGGGAGTTGGCAATGATGCTCACACATTATCGCCCAAACGGGTATTGGTATGCATTTTTAAGTTCCAGATAGCTACATCATTTCAAACGATACAGTCTAATGTCCTCTACATCTCCTGCTCTGGTCCGGTGATCATTGGAAGTCAAAATTTATTCGTTTCCAGTTAAGTGGCATCCCCTTTCAGGGACGAATGTCTTCTTAAGCTCTCTTTTCGCTCTTGTCTCACTGTAGTGTACCTAAGCACCTATCATGACGGGTTTTATTTCTCTCACATCATATTTTTGGTTATCGGTGCATATTCGTATACTTGTGGAACATTCTTAATGTAGCAGTCAGTGTTTATGTACTGCTAATGCGTAAAAAGTGGTCAAATAAAGTGTGTTCGAGGTCACTTGCAACGCTGAAGTTATTGGCCGTACCTTGACTGCAACTGTAATCAGATCGAATCGCAGCTACCAGGAGAAGACGAAAGACTTCAGAAGGAGGAATCTATTCTGTAGAAAAGCCCGAATTGCTGTCCAGAGAACAGTTACTGCTAGCGAGGCAAAGATAGGTGCTGATAATTGTAAATCATGTCAGCGAGAGGACCCGCCACTGGGTAGTTTGCCGCCATCATGAGCAGGTGGGTTTGAATTCGAGGGCCTACCGTTCTAGTTTCTACACCCAATGCGGTAGAGGAAATGCGGGCTGTTTTAAACGTCTGGATGTGCTTAACTCGGGCAAGGCAGTTGATCCGACGGCAAGGTCATCGCGCTCGACCGCGCTAACAGTGAATGCGGATGACCTTGAAGGAGTATGATATTTAAAAAAGACGCCTTATATGGCATTAGTGGTCGGAAACACCTTCACCAACGGTGTTAGCCAATAAAATTTCTGGATTTTTGTCTGAACCTAGTCTGCACACGGTGGAGAAAAGTTGGCGGAGAGAGAGAGAGAGAGAGAGAGAGAGAGAGAGAGAGAGAGAGAGAGAGAGAGAGAGAGAGATGCATCCAGCTGCATCACGAAAAAAATTAACCTTTTCTTCTTTTGATAAACGGATAAGACCCTACTAGAGCTCCCGCACGCCGCACGTGTGGGGTGCTCAGGTTGTTTAACAATCAACTATTCATTCTTAAATAACTCCTCTCTTCCTTCGACGTGTCCACCGCGTTTTCTACAGTCTTCTGTTAATTTGCCCGGCAATGTTGCACAGACTTTACTGCTCGTGGCAGCACAACCTTTCAGTTTGGCCTCCTTCATTTTGACCACGTATGTAGTGGACACAAATCGGGAGGCGAAATTCCTTGAACACGCCAATTGTAAATTCCTGAGTACCGGTGGATTTGACACGTTAGTAGTTGCCGAAAAGACGGAAGTCGGACATGGAACTATATTGCCCCCAGTAATACAGGCTGCCTTACGCAGACATATTTTTTCTTTGGAGATGAGGTTTTCTGTCTAGGTGAGCCTACAAATATAACTGAAGTCCATAGGTAGAATGGTAGTACCGAAAATGATAGCGAACGCTATAGTGGTAATTACTGGCCTATTAGCCGTCATTAGCCAGCTATACCAACCCAGATGTTACGGCTCCTGAAACTCAGACCCCGCGACCTGATAGCTAGAGCCTTAGGGTGCCGCAACATCTGGGGATGGGTATGGCTGGCTGATGAAGGCTAATAAAGCCAGAAAATGAACATATTCAGTCTTGCCTGGCTCTGTCGGTTATGTCATTCTGTCTCTACTACTAGCCAAGTGTGCGGCTGCTGGCGGGGTTCGAGTGTGAGCCCCAAGGCACATTGGAACGAGTGAGGCCCATAACTGATCGGTGGAGTGCCTATCTACCATTGTAATCGCCATCTTCGCGAAAAATAACGTCTGTGGGTACTCAAAACTCGCAACGCAAGGAAGGTTTTGAGCACAACATAAAAACGACTGCCAACTTTAAGTTTCATTGGTACTGCAATGCATTAATTCTTCCGTGCATATACATTGGAGCAAGTGACATCTTAGCACTTTTTCGAAATAGGGGTGGGGAAGCCACGACTTTTAGCGCACGTGTTGATTTTCAGCCCGTCAACGCCTTATAGTGAGGAAAATACGCTGAGCCGTCGACTCCTCCTCTCCCCACAATCAGACCAACGTCCGAGCCGGTCATTTTTCCCCGATGGTGCAGTGGCTGCGGATTGGCGTACCATCATCTTCGCGCGCCACAGCACGACCTGTCCCCCATAACGCCCACACCAGGACTTACTTACTCGGGGGGATGTGGAGGAGCCATCGCCGTGACTCGCAGTCCACTGGTCAGACGGCCTGGTTTGGTGTAAGCGTCAGATTGACAGCCTTTCAACGCATATTTCTAGAAACCATGATATTCACGGGTACATGATGATGGTGAGGGATGTCGTCGGATATATTCTTCTGCAGCCGGCCGCGGCTCACGGATCTGCAAACAACGTGGTCGTAAAACTCAGAACAATAACGCCCTTTGTCCCCATCCCCTCGCCGTACTCCCCAGGCTGCTCGGGTGAGTCCACTCACACTAGCAGCCTGGAATGTTCGCTACCCTTTTAGACAATCCTAGGAGCAACCGACCGGAACGGAGGACGGCGCTAGTCAGCTCGGGAACTGGGGCGCTACAAAGGTGGACGCTGCTCTCAGCGAGACCCGATTCTCTGGAGCAGGGTCAGCTGGAGGAGGTGGGAGCTGGCTGCACTTTCTTCTGGAGCGGCCGGCCAAAGGCAGAGCGAGCGCGACGCTGGTGTTGCCTTTGCCATACGTAACGACATCGTGGGACGTCTGCCCTGTCTGCCGCAGGGTATCAATGATCGCCTGATGAGCCTCCGCCTGCCTCTTCGGGGAGACCAGTTCGCCACCATCATCAGCGCCTACGCTCCTCCAATGACGAGCTCTGATGTGGCGAAGGATAAATTCTACGAGGACCTGTACGCCTTGCTGGTGACTGTGCCGAAAGAGGACAAGTTAATTGTCCTGTGAGCTTCAATGCCCGCGTCGGGACGGACCACGCTGCCTGGCAGGGAGTGCTGGAGTCCCCACGGTCTCGGTAGCTGCAACGATAACGGCCTCCTTCTTCTGCGCACGTGTGCGGAACACCTCTCCCTGCTGTCCAACACCTTCTTCCGCCTTCCGACGCGGGAGAAGGCCACGTGAATGCACCCTCGGTCGCGGCGCTGGCATCTGCTGGACTATGTTCTCGTCCGGAGGCGAGATCGACGGAACGTGCTGGTAACCAAGGCGATCTGCGATGCTGATGGTTGGACAGATCACCGCCTCGTCATCTCTCAGATGAGGCTTCGACTGCAACCCGACGAAGGCCCCAAGGTAAAGAGGCCGCCATGTAAGTTAAATACTCTTTTTATTAAATTTGCCTGCTCACTGTTTTGATTTTCAGCAGCAAATAACCGAGAAACTGGAGGACCTGCATGCTCCAGATGATAACGCTACCGTGGAGACACGATGGGTGTCAACTGCGAAATGTCATCCAGTCCACCGCCCTCGATGTACTCGGACGCGCACACCGTCGACACCAGGACTGGTTTGACGACAATGACGCCGACATCAGCAGCTTACTCGCGGAGAAGAATAGACTACACAAAGCCTACATGGACCTTCGGACTGACGCCACCAAAGCAGCCTTTTTCAGATGCCGGCGCCTTGTACAACAACAACGGCTGCGGGAGATGCAGGATGCCTGGATGATCCGAAAGGCTGAAATCCAGGGGGTATGCGGACCGCAATGAAATGAAAAACTTTTTCAAAGCCATCAAAGGCCATCTACGGCCCGTGTATCAAGGGGTCCGCACCGCTGCTCAGCTCTGACGGCACAACACTGCTGACAGAGAAATCGCAAATTCTGAAGCGCTGGGCCGAGCACTTCAGAAGTGTCATAACTGTTCATCAGCCATCTCCGATGCTGCCATTGACCGGCTCCCTCATATGGACACGAACAATGACCTGGATCTACCGCCTTCCTACCAGAAACCATCCGGGCCGTGCAGCAGATTTCCAGCGGTAAAAGCACCGGGATCTGACGCAATCCCACTGGAAGTCTACAAGCACGGTGGGCCCCGGCTGATGGCAGAACTCACAACACTCTTCCAGGAGATGTGGCACCAAGGACAAGTTCCTCAGGATTTTCAAAGACGCGACCATCGTCCATCTCTACAAACGGAAGGGGAACCGGCAACTCTGTGATAATCACAGAGGCATCTCGTTAACTCAACATCGCCGGGAAGATCTTCGCCCGTATCCTTCTCAATCGTCTTAACGGTCACCTAGAGGCAGGGCCTGCTTCCGGAAAGCCAATGTGGCTTCCGCCGACACCCATGGAACAACCGATATGATCTTTGCCGCCCGCCAGCTACAAGAGAAGTGTCAGGAGATGCGGAACTCACCTATACACTACCGTGGATCTAACGAAAGCCTTTGACACGGTGAATCGTGACGGACTGTGGAAAGTCATGCAGAAATTTGGCTGTCTGAGCGGTTCACGCACATGGTGCGTCAGCTTCATGACGGGATGATCGGCGCGTCACTGACAACGGGACGGTATCCGAAGCATTCGCAGTGACCAACGGAGTGAAGCAGGGGCTGCGTACTGGCCCCCACCCTCTTCAGTCTCATGTTCTCGGCTATGCTGATGGACGCCTACCGTGATGAGCAGCCTGGTATCCCGCATCGCCTACAGAACTGACGGGCACCTTCTCAACAGTCGGCGTATGCGGGCTCCAACGCGCGTGTCTACGACTACAGTCCATGACTTGCTCTTCGCGGACGACTGCGCCCTTAACACCGTGACGGAGGAGGACATGCAAAGGAGCATGGACCTCTTCGCCGAAGGCTGCGCCGATTTCGGATTAACAATCAGTACAGCCAAAAGGTTGTCATGCACCAGCCGCCACCCAGCACGGAATACAATGCTCCTCGAATCAATGTCAACGGTGCTCAACTCAAAAACGTGGAAACCTTCGCTTATCTAGGAAGCACGATGTCGCGCTAGACGAAAAATCGATGACGAGGTTGCCCAACGGATCTCCAAAGCTAGTCAGGCCTTCGGCCAGCTGCAGGCCTCCATGTGGAATCGCCACGGCATTCACCTGAACACCAAACTGAAGATGTACAAGGCCGTCGTCTTGACGACACTCCTTTACGGAGCGGAAACCTGGACTGTCTACTCGAACCAAGCCAGGAAGCTGAATCACTTTCATCTCAGCTGCCTCCGTAGAATACTGAAGCTGATATGGCAAGACAGGATCCCGGACACGGAAGTCCTGGAGCGGACCGGAATCCTCAGCATCCATGCCGTGCTGAGGCAAGTGCAACTGCGATGGAGCGGCCACCTGGTAAGAATGGACGACGAGCGACTACCCAAACGACTTTTCTACGGAGATGTCGCTACGGGTTCTCGTCGGCAGGGGAGTCAAAAACGACGCTACAAGGACACTTTGAAGAAATCGCTGAAGCAACTGCAAATCAACTCGGCGACCTGGGAGGACCTCGCCCAGGATAGACCGGCATGGAGAAGATCAGTGAAGACTGGTTCAGCAATCTATGAGGCTAACCGGATCGCCGCCGCCAAGGCCAAAAGAGCGGCACGAAAGTCACAAGCGCCCCGGACCAACACCGCCAATGCCCAGGCCCTGCCAACATGCCCGCGCTGTCAACGCATCTTCCGCGCGCGAATCGGCCTGGTTTGACATCTTCGGACGCAATGCACCAACAATCCGACAATTCCAATTTCTACGTCAAATTCTGCCAACCCTCCTTCTGACTCTCCCACCCTCACTCCTGGCATCAATTCCATTACTCACACCATCATAGAGACCACATCCATCTACTCATCGCCTGTTACCCCCACGACGGCAACCACCACCGCCTTCACTACCACCACCACCACCATCAGCGATGGGGAATCTCTCCTAAGCTGTACTCAATGCGACCGCACATTCACCTCACGCATCGGCCTGGTCGGTCACTTGCGAATACATCGTACAGAGACCGGTGAGCCAGTGCCTGGAACACCATCACACAGCAGAGATCGTCGCCTCCACTGCCCTCACTGTCCTCGCGCATTCACTCATCGCATGGGCCTATTCGGTCACATGCGCATCCATGACAGCGGACTTAACCGCAATGCCAACAACACCAATACACCATGCACATCAACCGCTCCTGCCATTCTTAGCACCCCTGACACCCCCACTGCCATGAATGACATCGCCCCAGCCTCTACCGATTTCTCCTGCCAACACTGCGCCCGCAACTTCAACTCACGCATCGGCCTGGTCGGTCACCTGCGAATCCATCGCACGGAGGCTGGTGAACCAGTGCCTGGTACTCCGACATATAGTCGACGCGCCCGCCTTCACTGACCTCCTTGCTCCCGCACATTTACACACCGCATGGGCCTATTAGGACACATGCGCATACACTACAACCTACAGTAAACCACCTGAGGCTAAGCTACATTAGCGCACAATACCTACACCAATACATCGACAACACCCTCACAATCACCATTTACCAGAGAATATCACGGTTTCCTAGAAACCGTGGCTGGGAAGTCTGCCAATCTAACGCTTCCACCAGACCACGCCGTCGGCTCAGTGTATGTGCTGTGTGTGTCGAGTGGCTGACCAGTGGACTGGGGAGTCAGACGGCGATGGCTGCTCCATATCCCTGAGTTTGTGAATCCTGGTGTGTGCGTTATGGGGGCCAGGTCGTGCTGTGGCGCGCGAAGACGGGTACGCCGATCCGTCAGCCAATGCGCCCACTCCCACATCAGGCAACTGACCGGCTCGGACAGTGGTCTGGTCTGTGGGGAGTGGGGAGAAAGTGAGGTCGACAGCTCAGCGCATATTCCTCACTATAAACAATCTGACGCGCTTGAAACTATGACGGTGCGCTAAAAGCCGTGGCTTGGAAGGTTGCCAACTGACGGGATAACTCGGACCGCGTGGTCAGCCCAATGTGTGTTTTGTGTGGAGTGGCTGACTGGCGGACTGAGAGTCAGGTTGCAATGGCTCCTTCTTAATGTGGCCTTTATGGCACTCCCACTCCGTGGGATCCGAGCCAGGTGGTGGCACGCCCAGGGGCGGCTCCGGCCGCGCCAGCCACCTGCGCCCTCTTCCATCTCCGGTCTTCTTGACTTGGTTTTGACACCGGGCTCAGGTGGGGGGGGGGGGGAGAGAGTGCGGTAGCTGCAGCGCAAGGCTACTATCACTTAAAACTAATTCACGCGCAAGTCACCCTCCCTGCACCACCTGGTGTGGAGCATACGCTGAACCTCGTCGAAATCGACGGTCGAACTGCCGGTGTAGAAAGTGTGCGCTGATGTGGCTTAGCCTCCGGTGGTTTACCACAGGTTGTCGTGGGGGCGCATGTGTCCTACCAGGCCCGTGCGGTGCATAAAGGTGCGGGAGCAGTGAAGGCGGGTGCGTCGAATGTGTGTCAGAGCCCCAGGCACTGGTTCACCAGCCTCCGTGCAATGGATTCGCAGGTGACCGACTAGGCCGATGCGTGAATTGAAGTTTCGGGCGCAGTGTGGGCAGAAGAAATCGGTAGAGTCTGGGAGGATGTCATTCATGGTAGTGGGGGTGGCAGTGGTGGTGAGAATGGCAGGAGCAGAGAATGTGCATTGTGTATCGGTGTTGCCGGCATTGCGGTGTATTCCGCTGTGCTGGATGCGCATGTGACCGAATAGGCGCATGTGATTAGTGAATGCGCGAGGACAGTGAGGGCAGTGGAGACGACGATCTCTGCTGTGGGTTGGTACTCAAGGCACTTGTTCACCAGTCTCTTACGATGGATTCGCAAGTGACCGACCAGGCCGATGCGTGAGGGGAGTGTGCAGTCACTGACGGTGCCGGTGGTGGTTGTGGTGGTGGGGGTAACAGGTGATGAGTATTGGGATGTGGTCTATATGATGATGGGATTAATAGAATTGGTGCCAGGAGTGATTATATGGGGATCCGGAGGAGGGTTGGCAGAATTGTCGGATTGTTGTTTCATTGCGTCCGAACATGTCCAACCAGGCCTATTCGCGCGTGGAAGGTGCGTTCATAGCGCGGACACGTTGAAAGGGCTTGGGCATCGACGGTGTTGGTATGGGGCGCTGGTGACTTTTATGCCGCTCTTTTGGCCTTGGTGGCGGCGATCCGGTTGGCTTCCTAGATTACTGCCCCTGCCTTCACTGTCCTCCTCCAGGCAAGTCGGTTCCATGTGAGGTCTTCCCAGTGTGCCAGTTTGATCTGCAGTTACTTCAGGGAGGTCTTCAAAGTGTCCTTGTAGCCTCGTACTTGACCACCTTGTCGATGAGAACCCATGGCGACATCTCCATAGAAGAGTCGTTCGGGTAATTTTTCGTCGTCCATCCTCCCAAGATGGGTGTTCCAGCGCAGTTGCAGTTGTTTAAGCTAAGCTTAGATGTTAAGAAGGCCTGTTCATTCCAACGTTTCCATGTTCGGGATCCCATCTTGCCATCTCAGCTGTAGTTTTCTGCGAAGACAGCTGAGGTGGAAGTGGTTGAGCTTCCATGCCTGCTTTTGGTAGATCGTTCAAGTCTCCTCTTCATACAGCAGCGTCGAAATATGTCAACTTTTTTACATCGTAAGTTTGGTGCTAAGGTGGAGACTGTGTTGATTCCAGACCATGTTCTACATGCGTTCAAAGGTATAGCTGGCTTTGGTGATCCGATGGGCGATCTCATCGTCGACTTTGGTGCTGCGAGAGATGTTGCTGCCCAGGTACGTGAAAGTATTCACAGCTTTATTTGGGTGCCATTGACATTGAGGTGAGCCTCGGTATATGCGGTATTGGGCGGCGGCTGATGCATCATCACCGTTTTCTCAGTTTTAATGCGAAGTCCGAAGTTTGTCACAGGCGGCAGCGAAGAGGTTCATGCTCACTTGCATTTCCTCTCCAGTCGTTGCATTAGGTGCGCATTCGTCAGCGAAGAGAAGTTCGTGGATGGTGGCTGGTGATACATGCGAGTAGAAGTGCATCCGACATTTGTTGAGGAATCGGCCGTCTATCCGGCAGGCGATGCAGATCCCGGGGCGTTAGTCACGGTAGGCGTCCATTAGCATGGCAAAGAACGTGTGACTGAAGAGGGTATGCGCAAGGACGCAGCCCTGCTTCACTCCGTTGGTCACTGCGAAAGCTTCGGATACCATCCCGTTGTCATTAACGCGCGCCGTCATCCAGTCATGAAGTTGACGCACAAAGTGCGTGAACCGATCAGGACAGCCGAATTTCTGCACGACTTTCCACTGTCCCTCGCGATTCACTGTGTCAGAGGCTGTCATTAGATCCATGAAGGTATTGGGGTGAGTTCGCATCGCCTGGCACTTCTCTTGTAGTTAGCAGGCGGCAAAAATCATATCGGTTGTTCCATGGTGTCATTGGAATCCACATTGGTTTTCCGGGAGCAGTCTCTGCTCTAGGTAACCATTCAGACGATTGAGAATGATACGGGCGAAGATCTTCCCGAGCGATTTTGGGCAACGAGATGCTCCTGTGGTTATCACAGAGTTGCCGGTTCCACTTCCGTTTGTAGAGATGGACGATGGTCGCGTCTTTGAAATCCTGAGGATCTTGTCCTTGGGGCCACATCTCCTGGAAGAGTGTTGTGAGTTCTGCCATCAGCCAGGGCCCACCGTGCTTGTAGACGTCCGGTGGGATTGTGTCGGATCCCGTTGCTTTTCCGCTGGCAATCTGTTGCACGGCCCGGATGGTTTCTGGTAGGGAATGTGGCAGATCCTGGTCACTGTTATTGTCCACTTGAAGGAGCTGGTCGATGGCAGCATCGGAGCTGGCTGATGAGCAAGTAAGGAAAATTCTGAATTGCTCGGCCCAGTGCTTCAGAATTTGGAATTTCTCCGTCAGACGTGTTGTGCCGTCAGAGCTGAGCACCGGTGTGGCTCCCTTGATGCAAGGGCCATAGATGACCTTGATGGATTTGAAGATTTTTTAAATTTTATTGCAGACCATCCAGGTCCATTTTTTCCCGTAATAATTTAACCTGCTGTGTTAGGCTGTCATCAGTTTCTCATGCACCGCCCTCGATGTCCTCGGACGCGCACGCCGTCGACACCAGGACTGGTTTGACGACAATGACGCCGACATCAGCAACTTACTCGCGGAGAAGAATAGACTACACAAAGCCTACATGGACCTTCGGACTGACGCCACCAAAGCAGCCTTTTTCAGATGCCGGCGCCTTGTACAACAACGGCTGCGGGAGATGCAGGATGCCTGGATGATCCGAAAGGCTGAGGAAATCCAGGGGTATTCGGACCGCAATGAAAGGAAAAACCTTTTCAAAACCATCAAGGCCATCTACGGCCCGTGTATCAAGGGGTCCGCACCACTGCTCAGCTCTGACGGCACAACACTGCTGACAGAGAAATCGCAAATTCTGAAGCGCTGGGCCGAGCACTTCAGAAATGTCCTTAATTGCTCATCAGCCATCTCCGATGCTGCCATTGACCGGCTCCCTAAAGTGGACACGAACAATGACCTGGATCTGCCGCCGTCCCTACCAGAAACCATCCGGGCCGTGCAGCATATTTCCAGCGGTAAAGCACCGGGATCTGACGCAATCCTACCGGAAGTCTACAAGCACGGTGGGCCCCGGCTGATGGCAGAACTCACAACACTCTTCCAGGAGATGTGGCGCCAAGGACAAGTTCCTCAGGATTTAAAAGACGCGACCATCGTCCATCTCTACAAACGGAAGGGGAACCGGCAACTCTGTGATAATCACAGAGGCATCTCGTTGCTCAACATCGCCGGGAATATCTTCGCCCGTATCCTTCTCAATCGCCTTAACGGTCACCTAGAGCAGGCCTGCTCCCGGAAAGCCAATGTGGCTTCCGCCGACACCGTGGAACAACCGATATGATCTTTGCCGCCCGCCAGCTACAAGAGAAGTGTCAGGAGATGCGAACTCACCTATACACTACCTTCGTGGATCTAACGAAAGCCTTTGACACGGTGAATCGTGACGGACTGTGGAAAGTCATGCAGAAATTTGGTTGTCCTGAGCGGTTCACGCACATGGTGCATCAGTTTCATAGCGGGATGACGGGGCGCGTCACTGACAACGTGACGGTATCCGAAGCATTCGCAGTGACCAACGGAGTGAAGCAGGGCTGCGTATTGGCTCTCACCCTGTTCAGTCTCATGTTCTCGGCTATGCTGATGGACGCCTACCGGGATGAGCTCCCTTGGATCCGCATCGCCTATAGAACTGACCGGCATCTTTTCAACAGTCGGCGAATGCAGGCCCCAACGTGCGTGTCTGCAATTACAGTCCATGACTTGCTATTCGCAGACGACTGCGTCCTTAACACCGTGAAGGAGGATGACATGTAAAGGTGCATGCGCTAATTTTGGTCATACACCAACCGCCACCCAGCACAGCAATGCTCACTTCAGCAATTTGGAAACCTTTGCTTATCAGGGAAGCCCGCTGTCGCGCAACTCGAGTATCGACGACGAGGTTGCTACACAGATCTCCAAAACCAACCACGCCTTCGGCCGACTGCAGGCCTCCGTGTGGAGTCACCACGGTATTAACCTGAACATCAAACTGAACATGTGCAAGGCCGTTGTCTTAACAACACTCATTTATGGAGCGGAGACCTGGTCAGTTTACTCAAACCAAGCCAGGAAGCTGAATCACTTCCATTTCAGCTGCATCCGCAGAATACTGAAGATGAGCTTGCAAGACAGGATGCCGGACACGGAAGTCCTGGAGCGGACCTGAATCCTCAACCATCATGCCATGCTGAGGCACGTGCAACTGCGATGGAGCGGCCACCTGGTGATAATGGATGATGAGCGACTACCCAAACGACTTTTAAACGGAGATGTCGCTACGGGTGCTCGCCGTCAGGGAGATCAAGAACAACGCTACAAGGACACTTTGAAGAAATCGCTGAAGAAACTGCAAATCAACCCAGCGACCTGGACTGAACTCACACAGTTATTATACTCGGCCCCTTCTCCATTTGGTGCCTCTGTTGCATGTGTGATCTGAGTTTCAGAATATCATGGAGCGATCGCTTCGTGCTTTTGAAGGTTCCCAACTGACAATTACACTCAGACCTCGCAGTCAGTTCAATGTGTTTTTGGAGTGGCTGACTGGTGGTTTAAGATTCAGATTGCGATGGCTTCTTCTTAGCGTGACCTCCGGCACTCGCAAACATGGGAGATTTGAACCGTTCTCTCCTCTTTTGTGTTAAATCCTGGAGTTTGTGTTTGGCGGGCAGGTTGTGTACGTAGTACGCGTATAAGAGTTCACCAGGGTTGGGGAGTGAGTGAGGTCGACGGCTCAGCGCATTTTCCTCACTGTAAACTATCATGTTACGCTAAAAGTCGTGGCTTGGAAGGTTGCCAACTGAAGGGATAACGCGGACCGTGTGGTCAGCCCAATGTGTGTTTTTTGTGGATTCGCTGACTGGTGGACTGCGAGTCAGTCTGCAATGGCTCCTTCTTAATGTGGCCTTTATGGCACTCCCACTCCGTGGGATCCGAGCCAGGTGTGGTGGCATGGCCATGGGCCGCTCCGGCCGCGCCAGCCACCTGCGCCCTCTCCCATTTCCGATCTTCTTGACTTTGTCATCACAACGGGCTCAGATGGGGAGGAGGAGAGAATTTGGTAGCGGCAGTGCAAGTTAACTATCACTTAAAAGTTATCCCCGCGTAAGACACCGTCCCTGCACCACAGTGGATATCGTCGGACTATGGCGTTCTAACATTCGTGCGTGTTTTCAAATGCACCTTAAACAGGCCCCATGGTAGATGCGCTGGACCAGCATGGGGGCAAAATATGTGTGTGGTCCCATAATTAATGCCATGTAGTGGGGGTGCGCATGCTCAACTTGGGCAGGCGTGGGTGCAGGGTCATGCCGCACCACCCACTGTTGCCACTTATGGCTATGGAGGGATATGTTTCCCCTGCGCTTGACCCCACCTCCGGTCTTCTTGACTATGTTTTGACATCGGGCATCGTTGGGTTAAGGAAGTGCGAGTGTGGTAGATGCAGTGCAAGTATACTATCACTTAAAACTAATTTGCGCACAAGGCAATGTCCCTACACTACCGTTCTGGGCGCATACGGTGGACATCGTCGGATTACGATAGTCGAACTGATGTGTGTACAAATTTTTATATTTCTGGGTCGAGGCGACGGTAAGGTCTAATAAACACAAAATGTTGCTCTAACAGCCAACCCCTCCCTCTGCTTAATACCCCTGTATTTTACATACAAGCTATAATCCTAGTTTGGAAAGTCAACAAGAAGGATGAGGAGGAGGAGGAGGAGGAGGAGGAGGAGGAGGAGAAGGAGGAGGAGACATGAGGAAGGAGGAGGAAGTTGAGAACTCATAGTCTTCCCGATGGAAAATGCGAGCCAAGAGGGCGGCGAGATTGCATGGTGGGAGCGGTGGCTCAGGATGCCCGTGGATCAAACACATCTCCCTGCAAACGTTTATTTGCTGTGCGGAGACAAGGTTGTGTGGCACCGGCAGACAAGCAGTCGAGCTTAGTCCGCCACAACGCTAAATATATCATTGGGTCTATCGTTGCAGGACGGATAGGCAGACTATAATGGTTTATTTTCAATGTGGCACTGATGCTCCCTCATTTCAGTTCAAAATCGTATTTCCCGTGACCTGGTCCATTCAGCAAGAACTATGTCGCGTGTGGCACGTGCAGACAGACGGTGTAGCCTTGCCAATCACTGCGTGCGAATCCACCTTTGACCCCCTTGACACTCTCTTGCCATTGGAGTCTGGAGGGCAACGGAGGAGATGCGCATGACTCATGGTTAACCAATTCACATGCAAGTTACTCTCTTGCACTCACTACCTAGGGCACGACCTGGCTTTGAACACGCGGAGTTGCTAACGTAAATCAGTTATGAACGCTCCAAATACCTGTTAACTTTGACGAAGCTTGATGTGATATTTGCAGGATAACTCAATTGTAAGGTTCGTCTGAGCTGGTACGATTGCAAAATGGGAGCTTGCAGATATTTTCCATCGCCGAGAGCGAGGCAGATCACTTCATACGCCTACTCACACGAATGTGTTGGTAAGGGCAATACATACCTTCTTCCTCTGACTATATGCAGGCAAGGTGTGTCTGTGTGAAGTAAAGATCTTGTTTGAAACTAGCCGCAACTTCATTGAGGTATCCGTTGTATATTGGGACCAAGTGTGTAAAAACGAATCCAACATCGATTTATTTTCTAGAAAATTGTTAGCTTTGTTTTAACTTCGATAGAAGCGGTTCAGGTTACCGCTGATCGTAGTCCCTACCGGTTACTCCCCTTTAGTCGACAGTTAGAGACAGAGACACGTTTGATTGCCAACAGAAGTGAAGAGAGGAGTCCCATGAAGCAGTTACGAAGAAGATGCGAGCACTTCAAGTTCCAAGATTTAAAGACGGTGAGGAAATCCTAACAATTAACGACTCAGGTGCGGACTTACAAGCTATCGCGGCTGCCACAGTCAGTTTGACTGTCGCGTTCGATGATGTCCACCGTATGCTGTACAGGGACGGTGACCCGCGCTGGATTATAGTGAGTTACCACTACTGATAGTAGGTACGTGGTTGCATGTGAAGTAAGTCATATAAATACTGTATGCCTTAGTTGCGACTGTCTCTGATGTTGAGTTTTGAGCAGGAATCTAAAATTTCGGACCAATAAGCTTCTTTTTCCCGTGGTCTTCTTCCGAACATTTGACTTGTCTTGCGTGGATGCCATGTTAATTTTTATTCCACTGACTGTGAGGCCGATCTCAAGCCAGCATTTCCATAGAAGCGGCCAAGTCAGTACTTCCTTGGCAGTAATTTTTTTAAATATCAGCCACACTCTTCCCTAAACTTCAACCTAGCCCATATGGCAGGGTTCCCATAGCACATCAAATTTACTTGGCACCCATTGGACATTATCAGCCGATGAGTCATACAGGATGCGCTGAGCATTGGTTAAGTCAGCAAAATCGAGCGGTTAGTAGTCGCAAGCACAGCATTTTCACTGGCTGACTCGCACAACCTTTCTTAGTCAATCAAGGACATGCGTTAGGCCGTCGTGGGCAGCACCACACGAATTAGGTAAAAGTTTTTTCTAGCATGCCCGGTAGACTAATGGGTTTAACTGTAGTCTTTAATTATTTACGATGTCTTAAAACAGCAAGAAGATGGCTTCCAGAAACAGGCATTTGAAATCCTACTGTTGACCGCGCGAAGTGAAGACACAACAGTACCCAGCAGCAGGCGACCTGAGACATCTAGACCTACAGCGTATCATTAACACTCTCTGAGTAGGCGACTTTGTCAACAATTCTTAAGGTCTCGCAAGCTGTGGTCATTAGCACCGGAGTGATCCTTTTTCGTGGGGTACAGTTCAATTTTCCGATCTCAAAGTATACCAGGTCCGGGTGGCCTATACACCTCAAAATCCTACGGTTGAATGTTCAAGAAAAATTTAAGTAAAACTATGGCATAAGTTTACCTTCTCCAATATGCGACATCTAGGGTTTCTTAACGATGAATGTTTTACACATCTATATGGCATTTCACACACATCTGCTGGGTGATTTTGCAGATAAGACAGAAATCAATTTTGAGGTATGATTTCATGTTGGTCTGGGTATCTTATTGTTAATTCCTTGATTTTATGCTTGGTTTACAAGGGGCATGGAATGAAAATTAGTTGTCCATACCAACCAAAATTTTAATCCGTATTTAATATGGCCGATTATCATTTTACTCGGTGAATAGTCATTAGTGTGTTTGGCAACGATCAAATATGCAAACCTTTCGTTTTCTTGCTATAATATGCTTACGTATTTGATTTAAGTAGGTGTTTTCGGTGCTTAGTAAATGATTAAACGTTAGGTGAAGGTGGGCATCGGGAGCGTTGTCCTGTCGGTTGAAGTCGAGACTATTAATTATCGTGGGAAGGGGCGTTTACCGATTAGGTTACCAGACATGCTCGTCTCGTTGAGATTTAGGGCTCAATCTGGAACTGTCACAGACATAGCATATCCCATAACCTGACTAGTGCGTAGTCATCCCACTCCAGACGCCTGTTCCAGCCGTGCGCCTCTCGCGTTTTCTTGCACACGCATACCAATTACAGTCTAATTATTGGCCAATCACTACTATCTAAACTGGACAATCAAATTCAAGGATGGCTCAGGCGTGCTCTCTCTCTCTAGGCGCTGTGACGACCCCAACGCGCTTTTTGGACACCGCTCTCACGGCGCCGGACGTGTGCCCTCGTCCGGCTGCCATCTTCTTCGAACCTCCTCTCTAGTAATTCTGTACAGAGTACAACTGTTCGACTGTTGAGTTCCCCGATATCCACCTTGTGCTCCACAGCATGGTGCTGCAAGGACGGTGACTTGCGATGGATTAAAGTGAGAATAGACTTTCACTGCATCTATCTCACTCGCTGTTCCACACCCCTGCCCCCATATGCGCCTGGTGTCAATTCAGAGTCAAGAAAACCGGAGGTGGGAGCGGACACAGGCCCATGCACTGTGGTGCACCAGAAAAAATGTCGCAACAACAAAACGAGGCGTAGGATGGCCGAGATGCCAGCTGCGTAGAGTGAGCGGGCTCACTCTAGCAGACTATAGCGTAGGACAAGGTCGTAAGACCGAAATACCTTTACTGCAACTGTCGCTGATGCTGGCTTCAAGAGGGAATATGAAATGTCAGGCCAATAAACACCACGTTCAAGTGATCGCCTTTTTTTCTAAGCTGCATCCTGGAACTCGCCTTTTTGCATCTATCAACAGGAAGGTTTTGCAAATCCGAAGTCAGGCAAGGCAGATTAGGTAGGACAAGCTTTTACTGAGCAAGAAATTGCTGCTAGCTGCCTTTTAGGCCAGTTGTGGTGCGTATGTGTGTTTGTATGATGGACGCCTACCGTGATGAGCAGCCTGGGATCCGCATCGCCTAGAGAACTGACCGGCACCTTCTCAACAGTGGGCGTATGCAGGCTTCAACGCGCGTGTCTACGACTACAGTCCATGACTTGCTCTTCGCGGACGACTGCGCCCTTAACACCGTGACGTGAAAGAAATCGCTGAAGCAAATGCAAATCAACCCGGCGACCTGGGAGGACCTCGCCCAGGATAGACCGACATGGAGAAGATCCGTGAAAACTGGTTCAGCAATCTATGAGGCCAACCGGATCGCCGCCGCCAAGGCTAAAAGAGAGGCACGAAATTCACCAGTGCCCCGGACCCACATCGTCGATGCCCAGACCCTGCCAACATGCCCGCGCCCTCAACGCATCTTCTGCGCACGAATCGGCCTGATTGGACATCTTCGGACGCAATTTACCAACAATCTGACGATTCCAACTTCTACATCAAATTCTGCCAACCCTCCTTCAGACTCCTCCACTCACACTCCTGGCATCAATTCCATTACTCCCGCCATCATAGAAACCATATCCGAGTATTCCGTGCCTGTTACCCTCACCACCGCCTTCGCCTTCACTACCAACACCAGCGATGGGGACTCTCTCTTAATCTGTCCTAAATGCGACCGCCCATCACCTCACGCATCGGCCTGGTCGGTCCCTTGCGAATCCAACTGCTGGTTATCACTTCTTTTGCAGCCAGTAGTGGCTCGCAGATCCCAAAATACGCGGTCGTAAAACTTGAAAAAAAACAATAGAATTCATCGTCCCCGGCCCCCGCGCCATACTCTCCGGGTTTCTCGGGTTAGTCCGCAAACACTAGAAGCCTGGACTGTTGGTGCCCTTTTAGAAAATCTGAGGAGCAACCGGCCTGAATGGAGGATGGTGCTAGTCACTCGGGAAATAGTGCGTTACAAGGTGGGCATTGCTGTTTTCAGCGAGACTCGATTCTCCAAAATGGTTCAGTTGGAGGAGGTGGGTGCCGGCTATACCTTCTTCTGGAGCGACCAGCCAGTGGTAAATCGACGCGGCGCTGGTTTCGCCTTTGCCATCCGGAACGACATCGTTGGACGTCTGCCCTATCTGCCACAGGCTATCAATTCTCACCTAATCGCTACAACGACACTTGGAAGTAATCTCTGAAGCAAATGCAAATCAACCCGGCGTCTTTGGAGGACTTCGCACAGGATAGACCGGCATAGAGAAAATCCGTGAAGACTGGTGCAGTAATCTATGAAACCAATTGGATCGCCACTGCTTAGGCCAAATGAGCGGCTCGCAAGCCACAAGCACCCCGCATCAACACCGGGTTGGAATTGCCCGGATGGGACGGATGAGAACCCAAAGGTTACCATGTCACAAGTCAGGGATTGGCTTGGACCAACTTCTTCCGTGAGAAAGAGCTACAGAAGGCTCTGTAAGTAGTCGCCGCAAGCTGCCTTTTCAGGCACGTCATGTGGACCAGCCCTATCAGCCGTTTTATTGTTCGTCCAGACATGAAGTGTGGGCGTCGGCTGCGACCAGTCCATGATGAGAGAAATATCGATCGGCGACGATACATCGCAAGCCGGAAGTTGAGTCACGCGCGTGGGCGAAAGTCGTCACACGCGCGTACACAAGTCTTAGCCAGGCGAAGTCGACATGATTCAGCGTTTGCGCTGATCGCGGTAGCTGACTGCCACAACTGCATGAGTAAGCGGCAGCGGCGGCCGCGGTGGTGGTGGTGCTGATGATCAGTAAAGCGGATTGCCACAGAATCTTGCTTGATCCATTTCTGCCCGCATGCCAGCTGGGCTAGTGCGATAACAAACTTTATACCAGAAAGTTCGTGAAGACACTAACACATGGTACGCAGACAGCTGTTTCACAGTCATTACCGATTGTCAGTATGATATATACATAGACAATTTTATAAGCCTCAATTAGGACGTTACAAGACAGGTCCATGGCGTACCGACATTCGGAACTGACCACGAAACAGTCATTCATGTATCCCTTGTATTTTTCGGTAATGTCGTCCTGCCAATAAAATCGCCGTCTGCGCCTGGCCTTTTATTATCCTAAAGAACTTTCTATGAAAGTATACTCATACTCACAAATATGATGTACGAAAGTTCATGCTTAATTAATAAAAGCCAAAGTACAAATGTCCTGTCATAAAGCATACTTTTTGCTTTTGTAGTGCGCCGCAGTAACGGTAGCGATGGCAGCAGTGTTGCAGGCTTAGACAAATCCTGGTCGGTGGTGAAACACGTAGTGTGGCCAAACTATGCCTAGCCAATACCCCTAATCGTGAAACACCCAATTAGCTCCACTTAAGCTGGAACTCAAACCTATGACTTTGGCTTTCGTATACGCCTTAATCGTAGACGCATGGCTTATCCCTAACCCTAATGCTCACCACTCATCACTAATCCCGATCGTAATCCACGCCATACTCTTAAATCGAACACTTAGCATTAACGGAGGCCACCCTGCAGCACAGGCTGGCCCATGTTCCGTAACTTTACTCTAACCGGTCACCCCTAACCCACATCAGCTGGGGGGACCCACTGAGGAGCCGAACCCCTCGTTGCTGCGTCACGCAGCAGCAGAAAAATCGGCGAAACACGTGTCTGGGCTTTTAGCTAGTACCTATGTCGGAAGTACGGTATACTGTCTTTGCCATATAAGATTCATACTACTTGTAGTACTACTTGTTTGTAGAATGGGCATTACGTGGTTATTCCACAGTGGTTGATTATCTTCGACCCAAACGTACATTGAAATTTCGGGTCTGACCCTAAAAAGTTATGTCCAAATCACCTGACTCCATTTCCTGCACTTAATAATTTCAGAAATTATTTCCCCGATTATTCTCTGGAGTCCATATATCAGAAACCGCATAGAGAACGCTGGGGGACCCACTGAGGAGCAGAACCCCTCGTTGCTGTTTCATGCAGCAGGGGAACCGGCAACTCTGTGATAATCACAGAGGCATCTCGTTGCTCAACATCGCCGGGTAGATCTTCGCCCGTATCCTTCTCAATCGCCTTAACGGTCACCTAGAGCAGGGCCTGCTCCCGGAAAGCCAATGCGGCTTCCGCAGACACCGCGGAACAACCGATATGATCTTTGCCGCCCGCCAGCTACAAGAGAAGTGTCAGGAGAGGCGAACTCATCTAAACACTACCTTCGTGGATCTAACGAAAGCCTTTGACACGGTGAATTGCGACGGACTGTGGAAAGTCCTGCAGAAATTCGGCTGTCCTGAGCGGTTCACGCACATGGTGCGTCAGCTTCAGGACGGGATGACGGCGCGCGTTAATGACAACGGGACGGTATCCGAAGCATTCGCAGTGACCGACAGAGTGAAGCAGGGCTGCGTACTGGCTCCCACCCTGTTCAGCCTTATATTCTCTGCTATGCTGATGGATGCCTACCGTGATGAGTAGCGTGGAATCCGCATCGCCTACAGAACTGACGGACACATTCTCAACAGTCGGCGTATGCAGGCTTCAACACGCGTGTCTATGACTACAGTCCATGACTTGCTCTTCGCGGACGACTGGGCACTTAACACGGTGACGGAGGAGGACATGTAAAGGAATATGAACCTCTTCGCCGCAGGCTGCGCCAATTTCGGATTAACAATCAATACAGCCAAAACGGTTATCATGCACCAGCCGCCACCCAGCGCGAAATAAAATGCTCCCCGAAGCAATGTCAACGGTGTTCAACTCAAAAACATGGAAACCTTCGCTTATCTAGGAAGCACGATGTCGCGCAACACGAGAATCGATGACGAGGTTGCCCAACGGATCTCCAAATCTAGTCAGACCTTCGGCCGGCTGCAGGCCTCCGTGTAGAATCGCCACGGTATTCACCTGAACACCAAATTGAAGAAGTACAAGGCCGTCGTCTTGACGACCCTTCTTTACGGAGCGGAGACCTGGACCGTCTACTCGAACCAAGCCAGGAAGCTGAATTACTTCGATCTCAGCTGCCTCCGCAGAATACTGAAGCTGATATGGCAAGACAGGATCCCGGACACGGAAGTCCTGGAGCGGATCGGAATCCTCAGCCTCCATGCCATGCTGAGGCAAGTGCATCTGCGATGGAGCGGCCACCTGGTAAGAATGGACGACGAGCGACTTTCCAAACGACTTTTCTACGGTTACTCACCGACAGGGAGGTCAGAAACGACGCTACAAGGACACGGAAGAAATCGCTGAAGCAACTGAAAATCAACCCGGCGACCTGGAAGTACCTTGCCCAAGACAGACCGGCCTGGAGAAGATCCGTGGAGACTGGTTAAGCAATCTATGAGGCCAAATGGATCGCCGCCGCCAAGGCCAAAAGAGCGAAACGAAAGTCACCAGCGCCCCGGACCAACATCGTCGATGCCCAGGCCCTGCCAACATGCCCGTGCTGTCAACGCATCTTTCGCGCGCGTATCAGCCTGGTTGGACATCTTCGGACACAATGCACCAACAATCCGACAATTCGAACTTTTACGTCAATTTCTGCCAACCCTTCTTCAGACTCCCACACTCTCACTCCTGGCATCAATTATATTACTCCCACCATCATAGAGACCACATCCCTCTACTCATCGCCTGTTACCCCCACCACCACCTTCGCCTTCACTACCACAACCACCACGATCATCACCATCAGCGATGGGGACTCTCTCTTAATCTGTCCTAAATGCGACCGCCCATCACCTCACGCATCGGCCTGGTCGGTCACTTGCGAATACATCGTACAGAGACTGGTGAACCAATGTCTGTAGCACCAACACACAGCAGAGATCGGCGCCTCCACTGTCCTCACTGTACTCGCGCATCCAATCATCGCATGGGCCTATTCGGACACATGCGCATCCATGACAGCGGAATTCACCGCAATGCCGACAACACCGATACCTCATGCACACCCTCTGCTCCTGCCATTCTTACCGCCACTGCCACCCCACTACCATGAATAACATCCCCTCAGCCTCTCCCGATTTCTCCTACCCACAATGTGCCCACAACTTCAACTCACGCAGTGGCCTGCTCGGTCACCTGCGAATCCATTGCACGGAGGCTGGTGAACAAGTGCCTGGGGCTCCGACACACTGTCGCCGCGCCCGCCTCCACTGCCCTCACTGTTCCCGCACATTTACACACCGCATGGGCTTATTCGGACACATGCGCCTCAACGATTACCTGCGGTAAACCACCGGAGGCTAAACCACATCAGCTCACACCATCTACACTAATGCATAGACAACAGCCGCACAATCAACATAATGTACCTGATAAAATCACAGTGTCATAGAAACCGTGGCTTGGAAGGCTGCCAATTTGACGCTTACACCAGACCACGCCGTCAGCCCAGTGTATGTGCTGTGTGTGTCGAGTGGCTGACCAGTGGACTGGGAGTCAGATGGCGATGGCTCCTCCATATCCCCTGATTTAGTGAATCGTGGTGTGTGCGTTATGGGGACCATGTCGTGCTGTTGCGCGCGAAGCCGGGTACGCCAACCCGTCAGCCAATTCGCCCACTCCCACATCAGACAACTGACCTGCTCGGACAGTTATTTGACTTTGAGGGTGGGGGAGAGAGTGGGGTCAACAGCTCAGCGCATTTTTTCTCACTATAAACAATCGACCGCGCTTGAATCTATCATGGTGCGCTAAAAGCCATGGCTTGGGAAGGTTGCCAACTGACGGGATAACTCGGACCGCGTGGTCAGCCCAATGTGTGTTTTGTGTGGAGTGGTTGACAGGCGGACTGAGAGTCAGGCTGCAATGGCTCCTTCTTAATGTGGCCTTTTTGGCACGCCCACACCGTGCGATCCGATTCAGGTGTGGTGGTACACCTAGGGTCGGCTCCGGCCGCGCCAGTAACCTGCGCCCTCTCTCATCTCCGGTCTTCTTGACTCTGTCTTAACACCGGGCTCAGGTGGGGGAGGAAGAGAGAGTGCGGTAGCTGCAGCGCATGGCGACTATCACTTAAAACTAATTCACGCGCAAGTCACCGTCCCTGCATCACCTTGTGTGGAGCATACGGCGGACCTCGTCGAAATTGATGGTGGAACTGTCGCCTTTGCCATCCGGAGGGACATCGTGGGACGTCTGCTCTGTTTGCCACAGGGCATCAACAATCGCCTGATCAGCCTCCGCCTGCTTCTCCTGGGAGACAAATTCGCCACCATCATCAGCGCCTGCGCTCCCCCACTGACGACCTCCGACGAGACAAAGAACGAATTCTATGAGGGTCTACATGCTGTTCTGACGACTGTACCGAAGGTTTACAAGTTAATTTTCCTTGGTTATTTTAACGCCCGCATCGGGACCGACAGTGCCACGCGGAGATGCGTGATGGGTTCCAAGGGTCTCGCTGGCTTCAATGACACCGGTATTCTTCTCCTACTAACCTGCGCCGAACACCGCCTGAACCCGAGCAACACCTTTTTTCGCCTCCCGATGCGGCAAAAGGCAACCTGGGTGCACCACCGTTCGAGACACTGGCACCTATTGGACTATGTCCTCGTCGGGAGGCGAGATCAACAGGACGTGCTAGTGACAAAGGCAATCCCGGTGCCGACGGATCAAAGCCTCTTTGGCACTCCCACTCCGTGGATAGGAGGTGCCCATTTATAACGTTGAATGAAGTCCTGGCTGGTTGTGTGTAGACCAGGGGTCTTGTGTTACGCCTAGGTGCGGGTTAACACCGGACGAGTCAAATTCTCCCTCTACCACCTCTGATCTTTTTGACTCTGTCATGCCAATAGATACAGTCGGGTCTGTGGCAGAGTATGCGGTAGATAAAAAGCTAGTTCAATATGACTATAAACTTATTCACGCGCATGTAACTCTCCATGCGCACGTCGTGTTGTGGGGCACATGGTAGACATCGTTGATAACGACGGTTGAATTAGCATCATGGGGAACCACTTTCAAAATCTTGAGGAACAGAAAAACCTCGATGTTCTTATGTCCTCTTCGCTTGAATCATCGACTCAGTGTGTAACGGCACCTCAACGCACGACACAGGGATATGCAATTAGTGAAGAATTTTGGTCATCTGTCTCACGCAATCAGACTAACTGAATTTCATTAGTTTCGCCTAAATTGCACGCAGTGATCTCAGTCAGACCTCCAGAACTGTAAGAGGCCGCGAGTGTGTCCGTAAGTTCAATGAGTTCTTCGAATTGGCTGGGACTGGCCGCTAACGTGGTCACAGTATTCAACTGCACGTTGATAGACCAGGATAGACCAGGATAGACATTCACGCAAGTCGGACAGAACGCCTTCTCGCAGGAGGTTCGTGGAGCCGGGTACAGACTGCCTGATAGATTTGTAATTTCTGACACTGTTGAAATACTTCCATACAGACCAGATAATCATGCTTCCCTGGATGCCTATGCAGCCTTATTTAAGGGTGTACCGCTTACCACTTTGCGGCGGGGGGTAGAAATAATGTGCCTTAAGGAAGTAGTTTTAAGGCGCGCCGGCGATAAGGTGACCTTGACTTCACGAAGCACATTTGCTACCGTCAAAACAGTGTCCAAAAGCATTTGCCGCCATCGCCGATCGCGCGTCTGCGCACTGCACGGTCCATCAGGGCAACGCTGCCCAGTCTAGCCGCACGGGGTGCTCGTTCGTTTTTAGACCATCAGCTGGCCAACAGAGTTGACTGGAAAATAGCCCTCTACAAAGTGGCCGAATGTGTATGCACGAAAATCTTCGGTAAAACAACGCGGTTCAGAGGTTCCCACAAAGTTTTATCCTGCCTGTACATGTTAACGCTTTAGGCTAAACATTATTAAATGCGCTTTAAGGCATACCAGCTACAAAGATTAAGAGCACATCACACAACACTCGCACAAAATGCATGCGATTCAATTTTCCCAAGTTAGTATGACAGGTTAGACGTTGCTAAATTGCACATCTTGCTCACGTGAGAAGCTTGTCAAGTACGTCAGTTGGAGAATAAGTCTGTTGTTTTTGAGCTCCCTTTAATATTAGAAAAATAAATATCAGTAATTTTGATAGCCGTCCTTCTGGAAAATCTAAAGCCATCGGTTTGTATGAGACAGATGCAAATTGTGGTCACTGATACAGTCTTGTTTATATGTCCAGTAGTTTCGCAGAGCATGATTATCTGGACTGTATTGAAGTATTTAAACAGTGTCGGAAAGCACCACTGCAGTAGGTAGTCTGTACCCAGCTCCATCAACCCTCTGCGAGAAGACGTTCTGTCCGACATCCATATGGGTGAAACCAATGAGGTTCAGTCAGTCTGGTTTCGTGAGACAGATGACCAAGATTATTCATCATCTTCGTAACTCTCGTCTAAACTCGCTCCAGCAGTTGATAATCCCTCTTGAGCCACAGACGTCAGGAATATACGGCCTATTTAAAGTGAAACCGAACAAATGCCGCGCAGGTTTTTTCTAACAGTTCTGAATCCATCTACAAAAACACATTTCGGCGCGAATAGCACATAAATCGAGCGTTAAACTGCCTTTAAACACTGGGAGATGATTCAAGCGAGGAGGTCATAGGATGATCGATGCCTTTCTGTTCGTCAACACATGAAGGGGTTGCCACATATGGCAGGTCAAACGTCGTTATCGATTATGCCTATCGGAGCAGGCTAAGTTGATAGGAGAGGCCCTGGAAGCTACGACCTTCGGGCCCGGTTCCGTAGAAGGAGATAAGAAGTGGGAGGCCACTTTGGAGGATAGTTTATTCTGTACAGAAGTATCGCAGAATGAGTTGGAGAAAGTTGGCTGCCAGACGAGGACATGTCCAGCCGCCGCGTCTGAGACGTCCCCCAGTGTGTGAGATGGTGCGGTCGTTACAGGGCATACAGCCAGGTCAGTTGTGAGTCAGCCTCAACTATGATTGGCCGTTGTGGACAGCTAGGATTGTCAAGGGTCAGACAGTCACTGGTGCGCATGTGTATATAGACGCGAGACGTTCAGCGATTGACATGCGCACGGTGTACGATCCCTACATGCCCACCATGTTCCCGCGCCACAACGTACGCAGGAACGGTTACAAGCGGGTGAATTTTTTTCATAGCGGTAGAAGACTTACGCTGCATCTACATCCCTCTCTGCTCCTCCCGTACCTGGGTTCGGTTTCATGAGCCCGTCAAAATGACCGGAGGTGGGGGTTGCAGTTGCTGGTCCGGCGTTAGGTTGCACCCAGGCGTGCCGCCTCACCTCTGGTATACGCAGAACCAAACAGGATTTCACGAAAGGGGGCTGTTCGGAGCCCACTGAGCTATGGAAGCCCCATTCTCCATCCACTAGTCGGCTGACTGCGTAGTCCGAGTTATTCCGTCAGTTGGGAACCTTCCTAGTCACGGTTTTTAGCGCACCGTAATAGATTCAAACGTGCCCGATTATTCATAGGGAGGAGTATGCACTGAGGGTCGACTTTAAGCTCTCCCTCGCTTGTGCCAGTCCAAGCTGATGTTTGAACTGCAGTGGCAGAAAAAGTTAAACAACCCGTCTGCGCGTGCCACGCATATGACCTCCCTCCACACACCGCACCATTAGCTCATACAATGGGGTGGATTGTCATGATCTTCCATGCGTGAGAGTGCCCTGGAGGCACAGCAGCCCAGGTTGTGGAATTAGTCGTTGAGCTAGACGCGGAATAGAAATGGTTCAAGAATTAAATCCCGGGTTGACCGTTAAAACAGAAATAAGGGTTGACTTCGAGACAAAAATGTAAATGGTTTCCGAGCGCCCGATAAGAAAATTTGCGATTCATGTCAATAATGTCAGTTTGCCTCTAATTCCAATTTTAGATAGCCTGGAAGTCAGACGATTGTGTGGAACGATGTCGAACGCCTCATAAAATCAGTGTTAACTTATATATATATATATATATGGAATGGAACCGACAAAGACAATGGAGACCGGAATGGCCATTTCTGGCTTATTAGCCGTCATCAGCCAGTCATACCCAATCCCAAGTAGCTGATTCGAACCCGCGACCTTTGGTATTTGAGTCGAACGCTCTACCATTGAGCCACGGGCTCGTAGTTTTGTCGGTTGTGATCGGGAATATGATGATAGTGTGGGGCTCACCGATCTGCTTAAGGAACATGCATGTTCAGTTGTGCCCTGAGCTCAGACTAGAGTCCCTCGCAGGTCGCATAGCGACGTGCATATGATGGAATGGAACCGACAAAGACAAGGGAGATCGGAATGGCCATTTCTGGCTTATTAGCCGTCATCAGCCAGTCATACCCAATCCCAAGTGTGGCACACTTGGCTGATGACGGCTAATAAGCCAGAAATGGCCATTCCGGTCTCCCTTGTCTTTGTCGGTTCCATTCCATCATATGCTACACGTCGCCATGCGACCGCCTGCGAGGGCTCTAGTCTGAGCTCCAGGGCACAACGGAACATGCATGTTCCTTAAGCAGATCGGTGAGCCCCACACTATCATCATATTCCCGATCACAACCGACAAAACAACGAGCCCGTGGCTCAATGGTAGAGCGTCCGACTCAAATACCATAGGTCCCGGGTTCGAATCCCAGGTGTGCCACACTTGGGATTGGGTATGACAGGCTGATGATGGCTAATAAGCCAGAAATGGCCATTCCGGTCTCCATTGTCTTTGTCGGTTCCATTCCATCATATGCTACACGTCGCTATGCGACCGCCTGCGAGGGCTCTAGTCTGAGCTCCAGGGCACAACGGAACATGCATGTTCCTTAAGCAGATCGGTGAGCCCCACACTATCATGATATTCCCGATCAAAACCGACAAAACTACGAGCCTGTTGCTCAATGGTAGAGCGTTCGACTCAAATACCAAAGATCGCGGGTTCGAATCCCAGGTGTTCCACACTTGGGATTGGGTATGACTGGCTGATGACGGCTAATAAGCCAGAAATGGCCATTCCGGTCTCCCTTGTCTTTTTCGGTTCCACATTATCATATATA